>VZTY01010773.1:159642-171029 GCA_013400935.1 Turnix velox
TCTCCCCTTCCTCTCTCCCCTTCCTCTCTCCCCTTCCTCTCTCCCCTTCCTCTCTCCCCTTCCTCTCTCCCCTTCCTTCCTATGCTGAGTCTGTGGAAAATTCAAGTTTCTAGGATCAAGTGATAATTTTTTTTAAACTTCAACAAAGCAACTAGCACTCACACTCAAGAGTCCGGTGGAGACTTGTAGATACTGTACTGATAGGAGTAAAAATAAACACTTCTTCTCTGCCTCGGTTCATATGTAAAGTGAAATTGTAATGATCCCATCATCTGCTTAGCAGAAAGCTGTGAGGATGACTTCTCTTCAGTGCTGTCTTCAGTTTCAGAGCTGTTCTGACAGTGGCGAGTGAGTGTTAGAGGTGGTGGGTGGGGGTTCCTTCCGAAATTTTATATAACTCCAATATTATCCGTTCCTGTGATTGACTTGACACATGAATTCGAAACAGTTGGAGCTTCTCTCCCACTCTGGTAGAGCAAACTGGATGTGAAAATGACACTTCCCCCTGGAAGCTGATAGTTTGCTGTTGGGTGCATGGTGTTGTGTTCCTTTGTTCCCTGAACGTGGCACTTGGCAAGTGGTTTTTGCCACTTCAGGGCTGTCAGTTCTGTCTGCTAAAGGCTAAGATAAAGCTGCACAAAAAGCCTTTCGCTCCAAACAAATCTTCTCTCTGATGCCCTGACTCCATGACAAAGGAACCAGGAGCTTAGAGGTAGTTTGGCTTCATTTTTTTTTTTTTTCTGCCATAAAGTGTTCGCTCTTCCCCTTGTCATGCTTTTATTTTAATGTGGTATTTCCTACCCTGCTGTAAACACACCAGGGTGGTTTTTGTCTTGTGACTCGGGCAGTGCCTTGCCATGGCATTCCTTTCATAACGCTGATAGCATTGGATGTGCTGCTGGCTGCTCCCAGGGCTTATCAGAGGGTTTGTACCAAGAGCACTTAGAGAATCCCACGAGGGGATGCATTAGCAGTGAGGAACCTGTACGAAGCACTGTTGTGGTAGGTTTGTGATGAAGCAGGATGAAATACATGGCAACAAATTTGTGGGCCTCTGGAAAGTTGTGATTTCAGTTCAGGGTGGTGAAGAAATATGTAGGAGGGTGTCCTGGTCTGCACTGGCTTTGCTTGATCTATAAAGTGACCTCAGTTACTTACCCACAGCTTGAGGTGCAGAGCTAGGCAGCTGCATCTGCCCTTCTGAAGTCCAATGAATATAAGCAGCAGAACTGTGAGGAATGTTCATGACACTGAAACTTGCTTGGCTTTTTTTTTTTAGTTGAAGAAAACACACCAGATTTGTCACAGGGTTCTCAAAGGTGTCTCAGTAGTTGAGAGATCCCCAACAGCTGTGACATGATCCATCTCAGCTTTGTTTGGTGAGCCTCACCATTTCTCATTGAGTTTTATTCTGTGATATTATTTCTTACACACCAACAGCACAGGGAGCCAGACGTGACTTCACAATCACTCTGCTTTTAAAATTATATGTAAATGGTCACACCTAAATCATAAATTGATATTTTGAGCCACCAAAAGGCATTAGATTCTATTCTGTGCACCCTGCTTTTCCCCTGCAATATGGCCATTATTTGAATGCTGAGCTCCAAATGATAAAGAGGGGGTGACAATAGACAGAGGGAGGAGGGAAAAGCCATAATTCATGTCTGAATAGGAATGGAAGGAAAGTTTTGTACTGAAGGGACCTCTCCTGTGTATTGTGACAGGACTGTCACAATCTCCAGCTGCCACAACAACCTTAGGGCAGCAGGATAAATACCTAAATGCAGGCAGACAGCAGCAGCAGGCAATGGATCTGCAGAAGTGGAGATGAAACACATGGAGTCCAACTGCAGATCCAATTAAAATCAATGTAGGATGTCTTAGGGACTTTGCAGAAGCCAGGATTTGACTTCACAAGATGAAATGAGAAATTTAACAGGACTGAAGAAAGGCGTTACCACACTATTCATAACACTCCTTGTTAGAACCCGCCAGCTCCTTCCTGCATAAAATGAAGGAAGCTACAGGTGATGGAAAAATAAATTGGTCCCTGTGGGCAGAGTGGTTTTGACTAAATGTGTGTATTGGAGATGAGGTCGGTGCACAGGTGAAAGGGAACAGTTGTACATGGAAACCTGCTCCTTGTCAGCAATGGAGACCTTTGGAGATATGGTCAAGGTGTGATGCCACATTTTATTCAGGCTGAGGCTGAAGTAAACCCTTTTGAGAAAAGACACTCTGCTTGTTGGAAGAGCAAATGGCAGATGGTGTGAGTGTTTCTGAGTTTTCTGCCCCCTTCTATAGTTGCACCTGGAAAATCTATAGAATCATAGAATAGTTTGGGTTGGAAGGGACCTTAAAGATCATCAAGTTCCAACTCCCCTGCCATAGGCAGGGACACCTCCCACTACATCAGGCTGCTCAGTGCCTTGTCCAGCCTGGCCTTGAACACCTCCAGAGAGGGGGCATCCACAGCCTCCCTGGGCAACCTGTTCCAGTGTTTCACCACCCTCACTGTAAACAATTTCTTTCTTATGTCAAGTCTGAATCTACCCCCTTGCAATTTACATCCATTATTTCTGGTCCTCCCATCAGATATCTCATTAAAAAGTCCTACCCCTGCCTTTCTGTAGGACCCCCCAAGTATTTGTAAGTTACTCTAAGGTCCCCCCTGAGCCTTCTCTTCTTGCCAGGGGCTTGTCAAAGCTACTGGAGAACATTGTGGTACAATGAAAAATTAGATGCAGTTTCTACAGGTCAAGCCAGCCCCTCATCACTGGCTCATCTCCTTGTGCCTGCCTTTGAAGCACTGAGTTGTACATGAAAAATGTCTGCAGCTTTTTTAACCCCCCCATACAGCGTTGGCTTCAGTCTGAAGCAGAGTTATGTGGGCAGGGAGAAAATGTTCTCCAGATGAATCCATCATAAAGATAGCGCCTGTCCTCTAATAGCTTGGGTTGGAGAATAACAAACTAATAAACCCAAGTCTTTTATTTCTTCCCTTCTTGTAGATCATATGCTGAAGGCTTCTGAAAAATGCCTCTGTCTCTCAGCCACAAGCTCATTGCAGAGACGACCTTACATCTTTCATTAGCCAGATGTGCTGAAGAAGAAATATTTGCTGGCTTTGCCTGGAACTTGCAGCTGGGGTGAGTTTTGAATCTGAGTAGGACAGAGTTCTTTGGGGCATGTCTTTTGTCTAGAATAGAACTGTCTAGACCAGGATGTCACTGAGAAGCCTATTGAGGCTCTCCAGTCTCCTGAAGGCTTTGTGGTGTGTAGTTGTCCCTGTATGTTTGGCACCATGTAACACCAGAATGGCTGCCATGCCTGAGTGGTGACTGGGCTGATTGTACTGGACTTGGATGGTTGTGGCTGGGCTTGAATGGTGACAGAGTGGGAGCAGGCTGGTCTGGAGAACCTGGATTTGCTTGCCAAGATGTGGGAGTCCAAGCAAAAACCAGAAAGATCTGAAAACTGCTTCTGACTGTGCTGCCCAGAAAGAACTGAGCATGGACAGATATTGTTCATGCTCCAAGATTTCCAAGGAGCTCAAGTGAAAGAGAGCTTTCCTCAAGCTTCTCCCACAAGGAGTGTGGACAATGAGCCCAGTCCTTGAGGACAGCAAAGCTTTATTGATTAAGGTTGTATGTATACATTAGTAGAAGATGATCTAGATTTGTAAGAGAATTTAGCACCTTTTTAGCTTTCTTGTGGGTCGTTTTGGATGTAAAGCTGTTAACTTGAGAGCTTTCTGTGGTCTGTGAGTTCATCTGATGCTTCTTTCAGCTCTGTTACAAACATGAAGACTCTCTCTTAAGATTCAGGTGCACAAAGCTAATGAATATAGGGCAGAGGAGAATGAGCCTTAGGGGGTTAATTTAGTGCCTTCTTTCATGCTACAGCACATGGTGTTCTTTAGTGAAAGGACTCCAAGCTCAGCTAGTATAGTTTGTACTCCTTCTGATGACAGGTTGTAGGTTCAAACCTAAGGAGTAAAAATTTCCCCTTGACATATATTTCTGGTGTTACAAATCACCTGGATGTTAAAGCAGGAAGCCTAGAAATTCTGATCTGACCATACAAGTTCACATCAAAATCAGGCAGGTGCCATCTCAGTTATGGAAAATAAGACTTCATTGGCCTTCAGGCTGCCAGGGAAAATCAAAAGGATTCTAGTCCTTTTCTCCATGTTGATGTGTTCTTGCTGTTTACTGTATGAAGCCTGTGGTCTGCACCCCCAGACTGATTCTGCAGTGAATTGAAGTTCCATTCATGACACCAATCCATGGTTGTGTGGTGTTTCTGACACTACCATTTTATTCTTACATGGCTTGGCTTTCCCCAGACTTTCTAAAAATCATGCACTTGTCCTGCTGGCCATATTCAGCACCTTATCTGGTTCCTAAGAGAGCTGATATGACCTCTTCAGATTACACAGCTCTCCCATTTATCTTCTGTTCTCCTTTCCTGTTCCTCTTCACCATCTCTGCACTACACAAATCCCAACCAGAATGGAGCAGCAGGTTTTGCACAGAGGAGAGATCCCACAGGGCATAACCTAACTTTCATTGTCACTTTTCTCCCCAAGCTCTTTTGCCAGAGGACAGAGACAGCAGGAAAATCCTACCCCAGACAAGGTTTTATCTCCAATTCTTTTCCTGTATCTTCACCTTTTCTCTGTTTGCAGATTTATTGCACTTGGGCACAAAGATTTTTTTTTTTGTGTAGATAATATGATGGTGAAATCCAACATTTGCTAAGTGGACCACCTGTAATCTTACCTTCACAGCTCTTTTCCTTATTCTTACTTCTTGATTGTGGGATTTGGATTTGCACATTTTCCCTCCCCTGCAGTGCAGCCGCCCTGGGACAAAGCATTGGCTTTATTGTATGTAACAGGTCCTAGAAAGTTCCTTAGATCTTTATTTCTAAGCCTGACACAAATAAAGTGATGTGAGCATTTTCAATGCTGCTCTCGTTATGAAGGGAGAACTTTATCCCTGGGACTCAACAATCACTTTCAGACAAGAATGGGGAGCAGTAAGAGTGAGTGACAGCTCTCCCCTCAAACCTGTTCTATTAGCCGACAAAAAAAAAGGATGCCATTTGTCATAAGTAGGCATAAAATGTATGAAATAGTTCTAGTGCTGCCTGAAAATACCACAGGAAAAAAAAAAGGTAGTAAAAGGCAGCCCTGGAATCTACTGAGAATGGACATTATTCAGTCTCAGCTGAGATGAGAAATTCACCTTGCAGACCTGACCACACCACAGGCTATTTTGAGGAGATGGTCTTTCTACATTGCTTGACTGTACAAGGCTTTAAAAAAAAAAATCATAAGTAGGCAATAGTATTACATTACAAAAAATTGTCCACAAGAATGAAAGCTCCCCCGTTCTTTGAAAAATCTTCCTTAATATTATATAATAAGAAATACATAACCGTGCCTATTTTTACTGTAATTTGCTCTCATTTGATGACATTCAATAGTAAGATTTATTATTACCCGCATGGAAAATATCCTGCCCTGGGGGTGGTTGAAATAGATCCTGCAGACAAGTCATCAATCAACCCCTGTTTATCTCTTCGGAGATCAGTGATATCAGTGGCAGGAACAATTTTGACCAATCCAAGGGTATTTGCTTGATAATAAAAGGAAATGTTCCTGTGGATTTATACCTCGTCTCTCAGCAGAGGTCACAAAGCATTTTTGCAGGAGGGTGGATTTATTGAACCTCTTTTAAAGGCAAGGAGGGCTCCAAGGTGCCCAAGATGCCCTGCTCAGCCCTTTCCTCATGCCCTCTTTCTGGGGGAGAGTCCGACTTTCCTGGCAGATGCTGGCATGGAAAGGCTTTAAGTTAAAGCTGCTCTCTCTCCCTGTCCCCATTGCTAAAAGGATTTAACACTAATGCAGACAAAAAGATCTTCTACAAAAGATGAACGGGATGTAAAATGCTTGTCTCCCATTTCTAAGCAGCAAATGCAGCTTCTGACTTTAACTTGGCCATAATTTTAAAGCAGGTCTGTACATTTGTCTCCCTGATAGAGAGGTTTTTCAAAAATTTTTGACAGCATTCAGTATTTTTGTAGGTACTGACTGCAGAGTTCAGGACAAAGATCTGTTGTCCCTGAGGCAAAATAAGAGCCCTGACTTTACCTAGTGTTTGCCTCTCGGAGTAATCAGTCTGTGGAACTAAGACTGCAATTGTTATTTAACCCGTGTATGACACTTCTCCTTCTCTCACTTTTGCCTTTTTGCAGTGTAAATTGCAGTATTTAGACTTACTGAAACAAAGAGCACTTTGAATCACAAAGTGAAGTGTGTGTTTTGTAAAATGATATAAAAGTGGTCTTTTTTTTTTTGTTAAATTTTTTTGCGGTTTCATCGAAGGAAATTTACTGGAACATTCATTTCTGTTTGGGAGGAAGCTTGCTCTGTGTGGACAATAAAGATGTTAAGATCAGGATGAATGTCTATGGGAGATAATAATAATGAATAAAAATTGCAGCAGTCCAGTACTCACATTTTCCAGGAACTGCAAGAACTGAGTTCTGGGCTGTGTTATAAATCTAAGCCCCATTGTTCTGACTGGGTTCGGAGTCTCTCAGAAAGACTTCTTCTTTGTTCCTTTGGAGCAGCTTTGATAGGAAGCATTTGGATCATTTTCATATTTTAAGCAAAATTTTTTAAGGTGAGATGTGTTTTCTCTCTTCCAGCTTTGGAAAATAAAGCAAAGCATCTTTCTACTGTTTCCTGTTGAACACCAGCAGAGGACGTTGACAGCGGGCAGAAGTAATTTGACCTGTGATGAGCTCGTGTGTGGGATGGCCAGCACTTATCAATGGTACGTGACATGTGCCATTAATACATTGCTCCTCGTACAGCAGGGAACATGCCTTGTGAGGCAAAGCAGCGAGAGCTTCACCTCAGGCATCCTGACAGCCTGGCCTATGTGTTGTGGTGATGCTGACTGTACAGCCTGACATGATTTGTTCTCCCCAGAGATACAAGGTGGGTGAGAACATTTTTTTTTCCTGTTGACGCTGTGGCACTTGGCAGCAGTAATCACACTCTGGCAGTGTCAGGGTGGGAGTTCAGTCATGCCCTCTTACAGGTGAATACCCTAGCCTGGTGGTACAGAGCTGTTTTTCTTCCTTTCCTTTTCTTTCTAAGTCAAAATGCTTTTATTTATGAAGGGGTGTCAGGAGGATGGAGCCAGGCTCTTCACATGGGTGTAAGATGGAGGAACACAGGGGGTGCCACATAAATATGAGAAAAAAACTTTGTCAGGATGAAGGTGACAGAACAGTGGCACAGGCTGCCCAGAGAGGGGTCTCTTTCTCTGCAGACATTCAAACCTGCCTGGATACCTTCCTGTGGTACCTGATCTGGGTGTTCCTGCTCTGGCAGGGGGATTGGCCTAAATGATCTCTCCAGGTCCCTTCCAATCCCTGTGATTCTGTGATGACCCACCCTCCCATACCTTGGCATTGACACTGGCCTCATCCAGGAGCCCAGGAATCATAGAATAGTTCGGGTTGGAGGGGACCTCAAAGATCATCGAGTTCCAACCTCCCAATAGAAGCTGCTTCCTATTCACAGATGGGATTTGTTAGTGGGTAAAGTTTATTCTGCTAGTAAGAAAAGTTATTGCTTACTCTTCTAACACACACTGGTTAGAATTCTTCCCTTTTGAAATGCCCACATGAGGTTTCTGTGCCCAGACCTTTATGGTTGTGCAGTTTCTCATGTGAAACAAGTCTTTCATACCAAGAACTACAGGAGCCCTAGATTCCTGTGTCACACTCCATTTGTGAGTCTAACTCTGCTATGGACAGGTTGCTGGTCTGCAGAGATGGCTGTGACAATACAACCTGGCAAATCTTAGCCTGGCAAATCCTCAGGAGCTGGTTGCCAGCAGCAAACCTGGGGTCCTGAAAAGGTCGTGGTCAGCTAAGACGTGCAGTAGGATCGTGTTAGTGCCAACACAGAGCATGAACTCCTGAGATGGGACTTGGCATTGGCTTGTGCTCAAGGGCAATCTTTGGAGCAGCTTGTGAACAGGCATCTTGCCAGCTCCATGGGCAGAGCTGCAGACAGCTCAGAGAGTGTGTGTGTGTGTGTGTGTGTGTGTGTGTGTAGGGAAGGCAAAGATGCACAGCTGGGAAATGGGAGAGAGATTTCTCTAAACTTGTGCTCTGAGGGGTAAGAGCATATTCAGGCGATGCCAATCCATGGAGGAGGAAAGAAATGATTTCTGGCAGCTGAGACAGGTTCTTGGTCCGGCTGAGTCTGACAGAATGCTGTGGGGGAGAAGTGGGGATGTCATGGTTAATGAGTATGGAGATTATATCAGTAGCTTGGCCATCTAGGTTTTAAATGTTGTCAATCTATAGCAAGCAGTGCTTCAGTCTAACATTTTCTGGCTGCCTAGTTTAAGGCATGAAAGCAGGCAGGCTCTCTGTAATGAGGAACTATCTATGGACAGCAAGCTGTTGAGAGCAAAGAAGAAATCTTGGCCTCTCATCTCAACAAGTTTAAATTAATAGGGAAAGATGGTGGGTAGGAGAGAAAGAGAGAGGGGTGGACTGCTTTTATTTTCACATCTGTGACTCACCTGACAAACTGAATTCCTCGTGATTTTTCTGTCTGCAGGGGTGCCCCTGTCTTAATTCTTCTCTTCTCAGCCCTGTTGAGTGCACCAGCTCAGTGACCCTTCTACCCAGCTCATCTTTGCATCCTGGAGCATGTTTAGAATCTGTCCCCCTAATGCTTGGACAAAGCAAAACCTGTGCACTGTAAACACATTCTCACCTTGCATTGCAGTCCTGCAAGGGGTAATTACCCAAACTCCAAGGCAAAGGTGGTTAAGTCTTTTAACTGCTGTATGAGAAGATTCCTCTTCAAGTCTAATGAATCTGTGGCTCTTGCAGACATCCGAGTGGGCCCTTGCTGTCTCCAGAAGAGACAGAAAGTGACTCTGGGAAAGCAGAGTGTGGAATCTGACACTGCTCTGTAATTGAGGAAAAAAGAGGCCATATGCATTATTTATGAGCAGAAGGCTGGGCTTAATGTTAACAAGTGAGAAGAAAGTGGCTTCAAAATGCTGCCTTTTTGCTCTTCTCTGTGACAAAGGCTCCTGTTTGAAATTGCCTTGCAATTTAAAGACATGAAGACAGAGATGTTTTTTAAGCAGAGCCTCATATTGTGTTTGTGTGGTAGGGCTCAAGGTTGGGAGGGAGGGCAGGGATTGCCTCAAGGAGTACACTCTGCTCACTCAGGCTGTGGCAAGAATGTGTCACATGTGCTGCCAGGTAACTACCTAACCCCAACCAGCTCCAGGCAAAAGATTTCACTGCTGGACAGAAGCAAGGAGGGTTGTTACCATTTGGGCATTTCCATTAGCCAGGGGCAGTTTTAAAAGCTGAGGGATATCCTCTGGATCACTCTCTCCACCAGATGCCTCGGCCATGTCCTCTCCTTGTTACCCACTGGCCAGCTTCAGGGTTGGATGAACTGATCTTGTGGCTTTTGTCTTCTTACAGACCCTCCATCAGCAGCATCCATCTTGCTGGCTGTTGGGGTATGTGCTACCATTGACTATAGTTCAGGGTGTCACAAAGTCTCTCCGCAATCACAGAATAGTTTGGGTTGGAAGGGACCTTAAAGATCATCGAGTTCCAACCCCCCTGAAATAGGCAGGGACACCTCCCACTAAATCAGGCTGCTCAGTGCCTTGTCCAGCCTGGCCTTAAACACCTCCAGAGCATCCACAACCTCTCTGGGCAACCTGTTCCAGTGTCTCACCACTCTCACAGTAAGGAATTTCTTTATTCTCTCCAGCCTCAATCTCCTCTCTTCCAATTTGCATCAATACTCCTTGTCCTGCCATCCTGTATACCATTAAAAAGTCCTACCCCAGCCTTTCTGTAGCCCCCTTCAGCTATTGAGGTTACTCTGAGGTCCCCCCTGAGCCTTCTCTTCTCCAGGCTGAACAACCCCAACTCCTTCAGCCTGTCCTCATAAGGCAGTTGCTCCAGCCCTCTCATCATCTTCATGGCCCTTCTCTGGACCTGCTCCAACAGCTCAATGTCCTTGTTATGTTGGGGGCTCCAGAACTGGCCACAGGAACTCCAGTTGGGGCCTCACCAGTGCAGAATAGAGGGTTTTTGTTTTCTAGCTGTTTTCTGACAATTTTCCAGAGAAACCAGACCTGCCTGGCTAATGTCAAGTTTTGCTCCTATGATGGCAAGGTGTGATTATTGTCAGCAAAAAAGCATATGTTTTGAAGAGCAGGGGATGCTGAGCTGTTTATCTTCCTCACAGAACACAGCAGGGGCTGAGGCAGGGCATGTCTCTCCATGGGGAGGAATCCCCTTCAACCCTGAGTGAATGATGCAGTTGCTGTCTGCATGGCACTCACACCTAGAGGCCCCAAGCAGAGCTTGAACTCCTGCTGGGCCTCTTTCCAGATAAGAAAGAATCCATTAAAGAACCCACCTCAAAGGAGTAATAGCTTTTCCTCCCATTCCACCCAGCAAATGTAGCTGATTCTTGCTGCTGGTGGCTGCTGTCACACTGCTTGGGATGGAGTCTGTGGCAAATCTGGCACCCAGAACTAATCCAAAGCTTGTATTTCCAGAAGTACTATCCTATTATCTTTACCAGATCCTAAAAGGTCAAAAAAACCCCCTCATTTTCTTCCCTTTTGCCACTGGTTTCTCCTCTCATCTTTTCTACAGTACAACCCATTGTCCTTGCTATGACATAAAATCCAGACACATTTTTGCTTCCTGGCTGCTTCTTGGTGTGATCCTGAGCAGCCAGAACTTTGTTTCTGGGAAGAAAATGAGCCCAGTGGGGTAAGAAGAGAATAACTGGGCCTCTGTAAAAGTCAGGAAGCAAAAAAGTGAACAGCACAGCGCTGGAACTGATGGGGGGGAGAAGTGCTCTGTTCCTTGATTTCAAACACTGGCTCATTGATTCTTCTCTTGGTTCAATCAGCAGTTACTGCTACTCCTTAATCCAGGTCCATAACTACTTAGGGGAGTTGGTTCATAACAGAAATACCCCTGAGAAATCAGAACAAGAAGGTGGAGAGGAGCTGGAGAACACTGGGGTATTAACTTGGCCCAGAACAAATGTGTGTGTTAGTGCAGAGTTGTGTTTCAAGGAGTCCTCACTTGAAAGTCACTTTGCAGAGAGATCTGAGGCTGCACAGCTTGTGTGGCTATCCAGAGACATTTTAGGGGCCCAGGAGACATTTTAGGGACATTTTGGCTTCTTCTTAGGCATTTTCTTTCCTCCTTCTCAGAGGAGGAAGAAACCACGTGGTCCTCTGTTGCCTCAGTGATGGAAACAGCACTTTTTCAATATAAAA
>VZTY01010773.1:175752-188354 GCA_013400935.1 Turnix velox
CTTTGCTATATTTTCTCCTAAAATATTTCATTGTTTTAATTTTGAAGACTGCTTTGCCTAAGAAAATTCACTGTGAATTAGTATTTAATGTTAATGAAGGAAGCATTCTGTGTGTCTGTGCTAATGTACACGTGCCATATGCAATAGGAGAAATCAGGGATGTTATTATGTAAGTATTTACACAAAATTCAGCCTTGCTTATCTTAGAATGATACATAAATATATTAAGAATGTGCATCAGAAACTGTGTAAAGCAGCATCATGGTGCAGTAAATCAAGGAACTCTTTTACATGTCACTCAAAATCTATATCTCCCTTCCCGTTTCACCTTGTGATCTTATATTTCACCATCTGCAACATTTCTGGAACGTTTAGGGCATTTTAAAAGCAAGAATTTGAGGAACTGTGACAGTTACTGAGGAGAGAACCATAATTTTAACAGGAAGGACTTTAATTAAAGCAGACCCATCAGGTGAAAACCTGGCCCTCTCAGGGTCAGTTGTACAACTCACTAATCCTCCGTGATGTTGGGATTTTGCTTGTGTCTTGTAACACTTGCCTTTTGTGAATTTGAGGCATTAGCTCTAGAATAGAATAGATGAGCTAAAAATAGAAAACAGCCTGACCTAAAATAGTTTGACATCCATATCGTAGTGCTTATTGTGCGAGAATACATCTAAGTGACATGTTGATTAATCCCAAACTGAGGAAAATGTGATTCATTGGAAAGAACTGGGATTGTACCATTAATTCAGTACCAGAAGCTCCACGGGCTCAGGCTGCAGTCTTTCCAGTAAAACTTTATTTGCAAGCTGTCAGCTTCATCTGCCATTTTCCCAGCCACTTGGGTTGGCTTCCCAGAGACCTGGGTGAAACACTCCAACCAGGTTCCTGTGGGCTATCAGCAACTTTTCCCCCCTGCCTTTTATTGAAAACAAAACAGTCACATCAAGTCAGGGTGCTGTGAGTGGCTTTTAAGAGAGATGTCGGTTGCACTTAGTGCACAGCTGGGGCCAAAGTGAAGCTGTGTAAGTGCCTGAGCTGTTCAGCTGGAAATTACATCTTGTGCAGGAACCTAAATGTCAAGTTCCCCAGTTCCCCCTCACAGACAGAACTCCGACAACTCCCCTTTTCCCATGACTCTTCTTCACTTTCCTACAGATGTAGCTGTGCTTTCCTTCAGACATGGGAATGCTGGGATCTGAGCTGTCACCCAGGACTTCAGATGACACTTAGCCACGAGTAAACAGAGCCCACAGGAAAAAGATGCCTTTTGAAATGCACCCTTTGTGTCAGCGGTGTTAAAACTAACAAACCAAAACAATGAGGGGGAAAAAAAGGGAATCTTCAGCTGCACCTGAAGCTGTAGGCTGTATAGTCAGATCAGTGGAGAAGAGCTCCAATCTAAGGAAATCTCTGGGACAGTAAGACCAAATCCTGGGTTGCATCAAGAGGAGTGTGACCAGCAGGTCAAGAGAGGTGATTTTACCCCTCTACTCAGCACTGGTGAGACCCCACCTGGAGTATTGCGTCCAGTTCTGGAGCCCTCAACACAGGAAGGACATTGAGCTGTTGGAGAGGGTCCAGAGAAGGGCCATGAAGATGATCAAAGGGTTGGAGCAACTGCCCTATGAGGCCAGGCTGAAGGAGTTGGGGTTGTTCAGCCTGGAGAAGGCTCAGAGGGGACCTCAGAGGAACTTCTCAGTACCTGAGGGGGTCCTACAGAAAGGCAGGGGAAGGAATTTTTAACATAATATGTTGGACTAGATGGGATGGGAGGACTAGTAACAATGGATATAAATTGGAGGGGGATAGATTTAGACTAGACATAAGAAAGAAATTCTTTACAGTGAGGGTGGTGAAACACTGGAACAGGTTGCCCAGGGAGGTTGTGGATGCCCCCTCTCTGGAGGTGTTCAAGACCAGGCTGGACAGGGCACTGAGCAGCCTGGTCTAGTGGGAGGTGTCCCTGCCTATGGCAGGGGGGTTGGAACTCGATGATCTTTAAGGTCCCTTCCAACCCAAACTATTCTATGATTCTAAGTATGGACATTATATTTTCCATAAGCAACAAAGCAGCACATCTTCCCAGCCTTGCAAGGATTAAAAGAAAGGCTAAACATAACCATGTGCAGAGAAGGGAGCAGGAGGGAATGTGTTTCTTATTTTGGAGGCTTCTCATGGCAAACAAGCAAGGCTGGAGCCAAAATGTTGAGGACACATTAGGAAGCTGGAAGGGTTACACGGCCTCGTGGCTCACCAGCGAGCTGGCAGGAGGAAGGGGATGGGCTTTGCATTGTTTAGGAGCCACACAGAGCACACACTATAACATGCATCCCCAGGGCATTTGGAGGCGACGACTCTCAACAGTCACTGGAAGCAGTCCAGATTCAGAGCAGTGCAACTGGGTGATAGTTTCACTCTGGATGGAGGAGGAAAAAAGCTTGTGTCAGACTTAAAAAAAAAGGAACAACTGGTGGTAGGGTATGGAAATGGTGCTGGGGAAATGGCTTTGTTTTGCTTGCCTGATCCCCTCTGTTCTGACTCTGGAACTAGTTACTCTTCCACTGAATCACTTCTTAAGCACTAATCCTCTGTAGGAACCTTTCAGGTCTCTAAGAAGGGGAGAGGAAAACAGTGTCAGCTACAGCTCCTATATTTGTGGTTATTTCATGTGGATACAAACAGAAGTGCTTGATCTCAAATGAACAATGGCTGTGGTTTAGGTTTTCTTCCTTCAGTGATCCCCAAATTATGCTTTGTGGGCATAATTTGGTACTAGAGGCAGAATAAACATCATCTCTAATAGCTGAATTTTTAAGGTTATTATAAAAGTTAAGCACAGAGCATTTATTTTCCTCTGAAGGGAGCACGTATTCTCTGGTTGAGGGGGAAGATGAGGGTGGTGTCAGTGAGAGCCGTGGCTTTAGTTCTGCTTGATAAAATAAATAACTTCGATTAACTTCAAGCTCTGGTCCCTCAGATGTTTGTTGTCACAGAGCAGCAGCTTGGGCTGATTGGCAGCTCTGATTTAGTCGACATGTGTGAACAGAAATTGCTCAATTTACATGGAGTACTTCAATCTGCTGGTTCAGAAGTTTCTGGCCCACGTTAGAGTGGCATTTCGGCTTCTGAATAAATGGAGGACTCCTGAGGGTCATTAAAGGAATTGCTAAAGCTTCTGCAAGCACTATAGGGCCAGATTGCTGACCGAGATGCAGAGCCTGCACGTGTCACTGCAGATCCTTCCCAGATAATGGTACTGATTGAGATTTTAATCTGGACAAAGTGCTGGAGGCAACTTTCTCTCCAACACTCAATTATCTCCATAATAATATGCTGATTTTCTTCCTGTGTTCAAAACGTCTGATCTGCTGCGGCTGTGGGGTGTGTGTGCAGTGCTGTTTGAAGAGAAAAGAACCCAAAATTCATGCCACAGCACAAGACTCTCACAGTACAAAGTCCCACACCATGGAGGGCAATGTGTTTTAACCTTAGATGGATGAGCTGAGTAACCAGCATGAGGAAGGGCTGCATAAAGAAAGAAATTCTTTACTGTGAGGGTGGTGAAACACTGGAACAGGGTGCCCAGAGAGGTTGTGGATGCCCCCTCTCTGGAGGTGTTTAAGGCCAGGCTGGATGAGGCATTAAGCAACCTGAACTGGTGAGAGGTGGTTGGAATTAGATGATCTTTAAGGTTTCTTTCAACTCAAACCATTTATGATTCTTTGCATAAGCTATAGGACAACTCCTCACTGGTTTTTAGCAGCCATCTAGGACTAAATGTGAAGCACAGCCTGCTGCCACACAGTACCTTAGAGAGACAAGACTGCAACTTTATTGTGCATTTGCATCTTGTTTCTTCCCCAGTGGGATGCTGATCTGTGACAGAGTCTTCTAAAATCTCACACAACACAAAGAATCCAGACTAGTTTCCCACGGACTTCTTCCCTAGAAGAATTTCCTAGAAGAGATAACTCAGCCAGGAAATGGGAACTATGGGGGCAAATTCCTTCATTCAGTTCAATCTCCCATTGGTAAAGGGTTTTAAAAATTCTCCCTATATGACTAATCCCAGCTATACCTCCCTAATTTCAGTGCTGGTGATGCAGAGATAGATAGGGTGAGACAGAAATAGAGATGAAGGGTGAAGCCATCTGAGAAACAAGCTTTATTTGCTTTCTACTCATTAGGGATTTTTCTGCTAGATTGAATTACTAATAACACTTCATTTATTAACGTCTGTGAAAGCCAGATTTACTCTGCAGTATCTGTAGCATCTCCTGATCCTTAATACTTTTCATCAAGCTGGAGAAATGAAAGCAAACTCAGCTGTTTCATGTTTGTTCACAATTGGCTTTTACCAGGATGATGTTAGCATTGTTCTGTGCTTGTTAGGAAGTGATGGCAGAGAGCACGTTTCTGAGACAATGCAGAGCTCTCATTCTACCTCCCAACTCAAACTGATCCTGTACCAAACCTACTCAGGGAGCCAGAGAAGGTCCTGCTGCTTTTGCAGCTACCTCTGTCCCTCTCTCTCTCTGTTGTCTTCAGATCTAGCTGAGAATTTTTCCCACTTTCTTTGTATGTCTGATTGTATTTCTTGCTTGGCTTGAATGCACGTACCCTGAGTGATGCACACCAGATTTTTGGCTTTTTATGGCTAGTTGAAAGTCTTTCCATTTCTGTTCCATTAAGCTGTAGAGGATTTAGTTAAGCTCGTACTGGGTAGCCGCTTTTGTTCTGGACTAAGAGTGATTTGTGTCAATTTACATTTACCTTAAATGGCTTGCACTGAACTGAACTAACACCTGATTCATGCCCTCGGTTATCCCATTTTAACCAGCAGCTCAGACACCATGTCCAGTTCCTGTAACTTAACCAGTTACTGCTCATCAGCTGAGGCATGGGAAGTGCAGGGTGCCTTTCTTTAGCCTGCAGCCAGCGTGAGGCTCCATGTGGCAGCTCAACCTTGGGGCCAAGAAAAGGAGAAGTCTAAACTGGTTCCTTCCATCTGAGATGGCCACGGGCAAAGAACACACACACACACACACACACGGTCAATTACCACGGCTGGGCTGATGCTGGGTAAGTTGTCAGGCGTGTCAGTATGTGAATGAGATCACTCATTCATGTGTTCAGATCTGGGGAGCATCATTTGAAACTGGTTTTACATAAACAAGTGCAGCCATGGATGTGGACAAATTAGTGTGGGGATAACAAGACTTGATGCATAAGCTTTTTTCCATGTGGATACCTGCATGGACCTGCACCACCTCACAGTAGCTTCTCAGTCCCTGAAGGGGAGCTACAGAAAGGCAGGGGTAGTAGGACTTTTTAATAGGATATGTGATGGAAGGACTAGAAATAATGGGTAGTGAAAAGAGAGGAGATTCAGGCTTTCACAATGAGGGTAGTGAAACACTGGAACAGGTTGCCCAGAGAGGTTGTGGATGCCCCCTCCCTGGAAGTGTTTAAGACCAGGCTAGACAAGGCACTGAGCAGCCTGATGTAGTGGGAGGTGTCCCTGTCTATGGCAGGGGGGTTGGAACTAGATGATCTTTAAGGTCCCTTCCAACCCAAACTATTCTATGTGGTTTGAGGAAGACTCATCCTCTTTTACCCAGGGGGGAGGGCTAGCTAAGGCATGGTAAATGCAGAGCCTGGCTTCCATTGTAGCAATGGCTTTAACCTAGTTTAGAACAGATCAGCTTGGCTGAAGTGGAATAAAATAAGACTTAAACCACTTCACCAGTTGAACTATCCCTGTTGCCTGTTTTGCTCTCTGCTTAAGGCAGTGCAGCTTTCAGGTCAAGTCTTAGGAGTCTTTCCATTGACATTATAAAGCAGTATTTCATGAAGTTGTTTGAAGACTCTTCATTTTAGAGTCTAATTTAAAGATTAGCATACATCTTTCTTATAAAATAGCCCCTAAGATGAACAAAGAAACCCAACAATCCCAAACCTCCAGCTTTCCTCCCAGATAGCACTTGTTTTGTTACTCCACCCTGTGGGAGAGCTAAGAAGACATTTGCTTCTTTCCACCAAGGAACACAACAGGATTTGCTGGAACTGATGATGCAAAAGTCACAAATGCAGGATGAGTCTGGACCCTTTCAAACTATGACTAGGACCAAAGAAAGGTAGGATCAAACATTCAAATTTTGGATGCTTTTCACTCAGTAACTTGAATTCAATCTCACTTCATCTTCCTCTACTTCCATATAATGAAGGCAAATGTATTTGATTAGGTTAGGTGAGATCTCAGGGACTGGTTCAACACATGGCTGCAGGAGCAGGCACTATTATCTTGGCTGCCATGGGCACATTTTGAACAGTGCTTCTCACTCTGCTATCAGCCACCGCCACCTCTGCAGTAATGTGACAGCAAGAGAAAGAGGATGGGAAGGTGATAAAGCTTGCCCACGCAAGTAGAAAAGAACTTTCTGTCCAAAGCCAGCTGGCTTGGCTTGGCAATGAAATGGCATTTTAGCAAGAGGTGACCCCTTTCCATGTGCATGGGAGCTCTGTCACAAAAAAGCTTGTCCTAGATGCAACAGCAGGGGCTGTGAAGTAGTTTATCATCGAGTAACCAAGGGAAACAGGTGAGCTGTCTCACTGCCAGTTTGTCTTCTGAACTGTTTGACAGATAAGAAGCCATCCTCAGAGATTGCAACAAATGTGCTACCGCATTTCGTGGTTAGAACCCAGCATATTTTTAGTAAAGGGTTGAGAAAGTATGCAATAATCCTAAAGCACAGCCAAGAAAACCATAAAGCCCTTAACAAATGCCTGCAGGAGAACAGAACTCGGAACTGCAGAACAGTTGATCCATGTTAACACTTTGGTTAAATTTTTAAGGGTTGTTTTCCAAGCTAAAGCAAACTTAGGAGAGAGAATCAAGGGCATTTTTGCCTTTACCTGAAAGGGAAGAAGGAGCAGCTGATATCTGTGGGCACAGACCAACCATCCTACGTGTACCCTAAAGAAATCAGTAAGAAATACACCAGTGACACATTTGTATTGAGGAGTCTGGACACCATTTTATGAAAGAGCCAAAATGCATCTTGTAAACCGCTCAAGGTTTGGAATTTAACCCTGTTTCCTAAATTCACTGCTTTGAAAGTTTCTCTCTTCTGCCTTGTATGTTACAACAGATCATGTAGAGCCATGGTGGGTGCTCCACAAGTGAAGCTGACAAGATCAGGGCAATAAAATGTGCCCTTTCATAGAAGTAGATTGGTCAGCAGATTGGTAAAGCAGACAAAAAGCAAGGAAAATAAAGATTAAATTTAAAATTTAAGAGCAGTGCTAGCTGATTTGCAGTGGGAGCTGAGGGTGCTCTGCTCAAGTCAGGAACAACTTATGTGGCTTTTAAGAGTTTCAGGAGTCTTTTGTCACTTCAAATCTACTTTAAAAACTAGTTCAAAGACTTTTCAGGTATTAGAGTCTCCTACATCTATTTCTGTCCCTTTTGTTTCCTAACAGCATGGGATACTGACCACACATAATGCTGTCAAATATAGAAATTAAACCTACAGAAAAAAAGGAGACATTTTCTTTTTAATCTCTGAGAAAAAAAAAAAATCAAGACTAAAGCACAGTTCTTAAATTGATAATATCCCTTTAAGAATTGATTTGCTAGGTAATGTCAGAAGAAGAAAAAAAAAAGACTTCTAATGTCAGTTTGAACATGGAAACTGCACCCTTTAAAATCAATTTCAAATCTATATTAGAGATAACAGCAAGCCATGTTTGAACAGATCTCCAAATAGATTTTACAACTTAAGAATGCAAATAACTTTTAAATCCTTTTAAGGGATTTCTGTTGGGAAAAAAAGGCAAGATCTATCCTAAAGAAATACTTTCTTGCATCAAAAATAATAAAAATAGTTTAGTGTTTCAATATATGACAGTCATAATATTTACAAAGCTACAAAATTATTAACACATGAAGGCCTGCAGTTTTTGAATCATGGAGTAAATATGATGGGGTTTTTTTAGAGGAGAGAATTAATATAAAGCCATCAGAAAAGTACATTTTAATAACAAAAATATTGAACATAACTATGATGGGGTTTTTTAGGGGAGTGAAATAGTATGATACCATCAGAAAAGTACATTTTAATAACAAAAATATTGAACATAACTATGATGGGTTTTTTTTAGAGGAGTGAAATAATATAATGCCATCAGAAAAGTACATTTTAATAGCAAAAATATTGAGCATAACTATTTTTCTTTAGATCTGCTAAGCAATCTGTGTGTTCTCTGTAAGATGTCAAACTATAGCATGCATATGTACACTTTGCTCTCTCTATAAATATACATGTGCTCGACACATTTCTGCAAGCAGTAAATGAGTGCAGGGGAAATAGAGAAACAATGCAGTTCCTCAGAGAGGCTTATTTTTCCAAGTTATTAAAAGAAGGTGGCAAGCGTTCATGAGGATATGAAAATTTAAAGCTGTCTGCAGGAAACTCTTGAAAACCTCTGGGCTGAGGCCGCTGCCAAAAAAATCTCAGCTATGTTATGTCAGAATGTTTAATTGCAAGCTGCAGCTTTAATGAATGGAAAGATAGGGCAAAAGCAGGGAGTTTCTGAAGCAACGTAAAGCAGCCATGAAAATAAAATACCAAGGGTTGTAATCCCGAGTGCTGTTGGAAGAAGGAATTTCCATCCTTGCTCTGACTCCTTTTCCTACTGTGCAGGATTTGCCAGCTGCCTGGCTGAGGTGAGCTGCTCTGGATATCATCTCCTGGGTTCAGGGCAGCACTTGTTATCTCTCTGTGAAGAAGCTCAAACTTGTGTCACTGTGGGTGTTTACAGAAATGCAGCTTTAGGAATAAGGGGAGGAAAGGCAAATGTCAGAGTGCATTAAAGAATGTATTTTCTTTACTTTCCAAGAAGCTGGCTCGCAGCGGGATGTTACTATTTATATCAGCTCTCTTAAACCCAGCTGCTGGTTCATGTTAACAGGCAGAATGGTGAGAAAATCCCAGCAGAAGAGCGTGAATCCCAGTGAGGTTTGTGTCCTGTCATGGAGAGAGCCTATAAAACAGCACAAGTTTTGCTCAGGCCTGCACTCAGGGAGCCACACAGCACAGATATTCCCTGTGTTCATCCTCCAGCATTAAAATCCCAACAGCAAAGCAAAAGGAAAAGCTGCAAAAGATGGCTTCAGATAGCTGAAACCCCCGGCTGGAAAAGTTTGGAAGAGAACTTTTACCTGTAACTGCAAACTGGCAAATATACTGTACACCCACATTACAGCATTCTTAGACAAGCTGTGTCTGATCTAATCTTATGTACCTTGGCCACAAGTTCTGGAAAAACAAATATTCCCAAGGCAATCAGATTACTGTATGTACCATATAACGATGTGGAAATCCTAGTGGTTTACAGAGGGCAGTTTATGAAATGGATTTGAGCACATTTAATTCATGCATTGTCAGGCAATTTAACTAAAATAAGGAAATCTTTTCTTGATTACTTCTGCCTTTGGTGGAACACCAGAGCCAAATAGCAGCAGAACAGCATTGATCCCAGCCAGGGACAGGGAGGGCAGGGGAGTTTGTTCTCAGCCAGCTTTCTGCAAGCCAAAGTCCATACTGAAGTGGTCATCATGGGGTTAACAGGGCTGCCCAAAGTTTTAATGGAAAGGAACCATTCTTTGCCCCTCTCTGGTTTCCTGCTCACTAAGTTGGAGTCCCCTCTTCTCCCACCCTTTGTTTCTAATCCAAGTTCCCACCCTGCAATGCTGTGAGTACAATTTGGTTTTGTGGCAATAAGCAGGCCTTCACAAAATCTTCATTCATCCAGTACTTCCACCATTGTAAGTGAAACAATGTTAGGAATTATTCCGGTGACTTTAAGAAACTTTGTTCTTATGAGCTTGTTCTAAGACCCTCCTTCCCTGTGAAGGGTGACTTAATTGTTTGGTAAGTATGCAAAAGCTACATAACATCCCCTACTTCACTTATCTAGAATTTTAAAAGTCCTACATTTTGTTTTTACACAGAGTTCACCTTTGGAAGCACGAGAGTGAGAATTTCTCTCCAGAAAACAAGATGAAAAAGATGATTTCTGGAATATAAGGAATATCTGAAAGGAGGACTAAGAAAACAGCCGTGGTACGTTGCTGGAGTGTTTTGTAAGAAGGTCCTAAAATGTAAGTTAAAAGTTAGTTGAGATATGATTTTGGTGATAGTACCTCCAAAATACCTTGAGTGGGTGGGTGGAAATGCACAGGAACAGAGATGCAAAGGAGAGCTTTATTGCCATAACAACTGCTGGATCACGACTCCATTCAACTGTGAGGCTATTTAGTTCAAATAAAGTCTTTTTCTCACCTGTATTTTTCTTTAAGTTTGCTGTTTCTTTTAGGTTTACTTCTCCTTGGTTATCGTGGAAACTGCACTGCCAAGGGAAGAGATTTCAGGTGGTTTTTGGGAGTCTCTGGTCTGTGTGTAAGACAAGCAGAAACATTCAGTGGTTGTTCCCTTGCATCTTAGAGAGTGATCCGAGCAGATGCCTGTGATAAGTTTTCACTTGTCACATTGACACTGAAGTGTGATGTTCTCTTTGTCATGTTGCTGCTTCTACGGTCTTATAAAGATGATGATTTTCTTTTTTCTGTGCAGTGTGGGTTTTTCTTCATCACCCACAGCTTTGCATTGTTGGGATTAGCCAGGTGCGTGTGGCCTTCGCAGTTGTCCTGGGAGTTCAACCTAAGGCAGAACGTGGTCATACAGTAGTTTTAGACATTATTCTGTGGGTTTATTTTGTGTCACCCTTCGGGATGATATTTTTCATTGAAGCTATTGTGACATGTGAGAACATCTGTGACCTCCCCACCACCCATTCTTTCTCACTGGCCATCCCAGGAGGGGGCTGCAGAAGCAGATGTCACAGCACATCGTGGTGGAGGGAAAATAACATCTGTAATCTCAATTGGATTTCAATTTTGCACTTCCTTTTCTCAATTGTTACCCAGGGCAGTGTTTCAATCCCATTGCAGTGGGAAAGACATTGCTTTATACCCCTTCACTATTGTTTGTAAGGCACATATAGAAATCCCCTGAGCAACACACACTATGCTTATTATTTTTGTGCCACTGAAAAGGACAGTTTAGAACCAATTATTTATCACTTTGCCTTCCTGCCTTGCTTTTGACAGAATAATAGTTACATACTGAAAATAATTCATAGGTGTATCAACAAGCCCTTGCTTTGTTGTCTTGCTCAAATTCCCACTTTTTATAACTTAAAGAATTCAGGATTTTCTTGACCATCTTTTCAGCATATTGGTATTATGAGAGGTTTTCACAGCATTAATCATTTGATTCTAGACCTTACAGATATTGCAGATGATAGGTATGGTGACAATGAAGAGAATAAAATATATTCATATAAATATCGATGACATTTGGGCTGCTCATGTTGAGAATTGTAAAGAAACTCTATGCATTTAAATATCTTCTGAATATTACAGGTCAGGAACAGTCAGCTTGGAAATATGACAGTAGATGGAAAATAGTGGATTTTGTTATTTCTTTGACACCTCTTATTAGCCTTTTCTGAGACCCATGGTAAGAAGTACATATTCTTGCCCCTCTGTTTTCAGTGGAAGGTGGGTGTTTCAGAAGTTTTTCAACTTCCTTGAAGAATATTTAACTCCCAAGTAAATTGTACATTCAAAATCCTGAATTTCAAACTTTCTATGAGCTGTAAATTACTGCCTCTGTTTGAGCTAAATGGTTAGAAACACACAACAGAAATCAGTATTTGTTTTTTTTGGGAATGATCTTGAAGGATCTACTTTTTCCATGGTCATGGCACTGCCCAGTTGGGTGTTTTCTGTCCTCATTTCTTGCATCCTGTTTTCTAGCCATTATGTTCTCAGCAAATGATACAATCTTCAAAACATAAAGAACCCCCCCTCTTTTTCATTTTTCTGAGAAAGTACTTTTGATTCTTATGTTCAGAAGCAGAGATGTGCTCTTTCCATCAGTGATTTAGTGCTTTGAAATGGCTCCCATTATTTCACTCTGAGGCTGTCCATATCTTGCAGGATAAATCTGGAGAGGCTGTTGAGCTCAGATGATTTTTGGCAAGTATCTTTTTTATCATCAAAATTTTATTTTTGGGTCATTCTTCAGCTGGTGCCTTCTGTGAAGGAGAAAGATGCCAATTTTATGTCTTTCATTATGCACTTCCAAGTAAGTCTTTTCTACTTCCAGCAAAATTAATGGGAACTCTGACAAAGATAATCAGAGAATATAGGGTTGGAAGGGACCTTCAAAGGCCATCTAATCCAATCTCCTGCAGGGAGTAGAATCAAAGAATGGTTTGGGTTGGAAGGGACCATAAAGATCATCTAGTTCCAACCCCCCTGCCATGGCCAGGACACCTCCCACTAGATCAGGTTGCTCAGTGCCTCATCCAGCCTGGCCTTAAACATCTCCAGGGACTGAGGGAACATCCACAACCTCTCTGGGCAACCTGTCCCAGTGTCTCATCACCCTCACAGTGAACACTCAAGTAATTCCATTTTTCCCCTCCAGTTTGCTTCTAAGTAGGTTCCACCTACCCCTCTTTTC
>VZTY01010775.1:8176-21632 GCA_013400935.1 Turnix velox
TAAATTTTTTAAAATCCCCCTAGGAGGAAAAAAAAAAAAAAAAAAAGGCAATGGAAAATACATTTTCCTGTCTGCAGTGTTTGGTTCAGCATAATTAACATGAATAATGCAAGACAATTTTCTGATAGTTATTATATTAGAGAGCTTAGCTGACTCATAACTGCCCCCATGACATAGCCAGAATGCAAATGACTTTGGATAGAAATAGCACGGAGCTGGTTTGATTAAATGTGATACATATTTTGGATTAAAACTAGTCAAGGTCTTACAAAATGACCTCAATGTCACTTCCTTGCCTTCCCTCCCCCTTCCAAGCCACCCAGGAAATTTACATAATCATTTTGAAGCAACTTTTTTTTCCTCCTTCTCCCTCCTTCTGTGCATCGACAGGACTTGCCTCTCCCAGCAAAAAAAAACAGGGTGTCTTGTTTTTATTCCTCTGCTGAGCTCCAGGAGAGTAATGAGGCAGCATTTTGTCATCATGGCTGCTTGGTCTTAATTGCAAGGATGATGCAGCTCCATCAGGAACCTAACAAGGCCCCATTAGACTCAAATCCTCATTAAGAACCAGCCCCACCTCTGTGTCTTTCTCTTGAAACCCCTTAAATCTGTGTGGAGTCACTTCCAAGTCCCAGTGGCAGGGGATAAAACATTTATTGAGCTTGTTTCAAAGGTTTTGTGTTCTCTTAACTCCAGTTTAAATCTGGTGCAGTTGGGTCTGTTGGGAATTTCTCTGGAAAACCTTCTTCTAGGGGTGTTTTCCTTTTATATCAGGGATTGGAAGGGACCTCAAGAGATCATCTAGGAAAGAGCAGAGACAGATGATAATTAAAGGAGCAGTTATTAGGCAGACTTGCCAAAAAAGGTGTCTTTAAAGTCAGCTTTCACTTGGCTTCTCCCTTAAGAACTAAAATGCAATGGTGTAATGAGATGCTGTGTTCTCTGCAGCAGCACATTGGCTCTACAAGTCAGGTCTACAGGTAAAAAAGGATTATTTTCCCCCATTATCTGGCAGCCCTGCAAGACTTTTTTACATTTTATGGCCCAGAGATTTTTTTTATCTTCCTATTCCCTGCCATTCATTCATTGCACACACTTTTTCTTTTGACCCTTCTCTTTGTTTCTCCATTTTTTGATACCTGGAGATAGGTGTGATAAGGATTTATCAGTTCTCACTAATCCCCATTTATCTGCAGGGCTGCTGCATCTACTAATCTGTGCACCAGGGTCTGACTATTACTCTTTCAGCTGCCACTTTCTGGTGTTACTCATCTCTTGGGTGGTTTTCTGAGAAAATTAGCTGAAAATTAACATCAATATTTTCCTGGTGTGTTTTTCAAGCTAAGGAGATTAGAACAGGGGAAAATTTACAACCCTGGGCTGAATTAAGGGGGAAAAAAAAGGAAGGAGAGGGAGGCTTGGCTTCAAAATAGGTGAAAAAAAAGCTGGTTTTTCCCAAAGTTATCTCAATAGTTGTCAGGATGGGCACTGAGGGATGGTGCCACGTGGTTTTAGAGTGGTCTGAGAGCTTCCCACTCTACCTCTGGCTCTTGTGGCTCTGTGCTGCTTGCACTCAGCTCCTCCTCTGGTTTTCCTTGTGGTTTATAATATGTAACTCCATCTGAATTTCATTATGCCTGGGAATTAATGTCTTCATTTACGTGCCACTGCTGCTGTTCTTTGTGCCTCTGGCACACAGATTTGTTTAGGGTACCAGCAGCCACAGTAATTGAGCTGTTCCCTCACTTTACTGCTGCTGTTTGGAGCCTCTCTCCTAGGGAATGAACAGCTTCTAAAAACCCTGATTTTTTTTTTTTATTCTGTTAAGCTAATCAAACTCCTCACTCTCTAGAATATTCAAGGTTGAGCTCCTTACTCTCTAGAATATTCAAGATTGGAAATTACAATTGGTAGAGCCATGGGAGCAGATTTCCAGCTTGCCCAAAGGTGACCTGAGCCCATTTTTTATTGCAGGAAGATGTAGTTCTCACTTGTGTCCAATTGTTGAATAATTCCTCAATCCTGTTGCTGTTTTATTAATGGGATTGGTTTAAGGCATCTGAGGAGGGAGAGTTTGTTTCTGTCTTTAACTTTAATTATATTTGGGCTTGTAGAATGAGTCCAAAACCTCATTGATGCTTTTTAGTTTCCTATTGCTTGGCTGGAGCCTAAACCATGGTCTGTTTATGTATGCAAGAGCTGCATCATGAGCTAAATCTACTAAACAAATTACACTAAACAGATAGTGAAAGCCAGAATTTCACGTGTCATAAAACTGTAATTCATTTTTTTTTCCCCCCATGGTTTTGTCTGAAGAGATGATTTTTTTTTTCTCTTATAATGAATGTTCATTAAAAAAAAAAAATAAAAAATTTTGAGCTCCAGGATTCCTAGCGGGCGATTTACTGTAATTGTAAAGATTTCTCATGTAACATTAACAAATACAAGGGTATAATTGGGTACAGGAGGAAGAATTAGCAGAGCAACGTGCTGAGCTGGGGCTGGTACAAGCTGTCTCAGCCAAGCCAGACTGAAATTGGTGAGTGCTCAATTCACAGCCTGACCTGTTCTGGAGAGATTCTGCTGAGACAGAGAGAGGGGTGTTGACTGAATTCTTAGTGTTGCTGAAAGGTGGCTGTTTGATGGCTGGGAATAATAATAATTCTACTATGGAGGCCATGAAGATGATCAAAGGGCCTGAACAACTTCTGAGGACAGGCTGAAGGAATTGGGGTTGTTGAGGCTGGAGAAGAGAAGGCTCAGGGGGGACCTCAGAGGAGCTTCTCAATCCCCACTTCAGGGGGCTCTAGAAAGGCTGGGGTAGGAATTTTTAATAGGATATGTGATGGAAGGACTAGGAATAATGGATGCAAATTGTAAGAGGGGAGATTTAGGCTGGAGAGAAGAAAGATGGTCTTTGCTGTGAGGGTGGTGAAACACTGGAAGAGGTTGTGGATGTCCCCTCAATCCCTGGAGGTGCTTAAGGCCAGGCTGGATGAGGCACTGAGCAACCTGGTGTAGTGGAAGGTATCTCTGCCCATGGCAGGGGGTTGGAACTAGATGATCTTGAGGGTCTCTTCCAACCCAAACCACTCTGTGATTCAAGGGTCTAAAGAAAGGCTGGGGTAGGACTTTTGAAATGGGTCCAGGATGGCAGGACTAGGAGTGATGGATGCAAATTGGAAGAGGCGAGATTTAGGCTGGAGAGTAGAAAGAATTTCTTTGCTGTGAGGATGGTGAGACCCTGGAAGAGGTTTCACAGAGAGGCTGTGGATGCCCCCTCAATCCCTGGAGGTGTTTAAGGCCAGGCTGGACAAGGCACTGAGCAACCTGGTGTGGTGGGAGGTGTCCCTGCCTATGGTATGAGGGTTGGAACTAGATGATCTTGAAGGTCCCATCCAACCCAAACCATTCTATGGCTTTTTGAAACCTTCTGGTGGCCTCTCAGGGACTAGAAGATATGGAGGAAGACTCTTGGATGGGGTCTGGAGCCACAGGATAAGTGGCAGTTGTTTCAAACTAGAGCAGGGCAGGGTTAGATGAGACATGAGGAAGAAGTTCTTCCCCATAAGGGTGAGGAAACACTGGAAGAGAGGTTGTGGAGGCATTGAGCAATCTGGTGTAGTGGGAGGTGTCCCTGCCCATGGCAGGGGAGTTGGAACTAGATGATCTTCAAAGTCCTTTCCAACCCAAACCATTCTATGATTCTGTAATATTAGTCACTGTCTGTGATTTGATTGACGCACAAGCTGCCTCACAAGTCTCTTTCATGTTAAAGAAAGAAGAAGCATAGAATGGTTCAAATTGGAAGAGAGCTTAAATACCATCCAGTGCCACCTCCTGCTCTGGGTAGGGGCACCTCCCACCAGCCTTGGTTGCTCCAAGCTCCAAGCTCCATCCAACCTGGCCTTGAGCCCCTCAAGGGCTGGGGCAGCCACATCTTCTCTGGGCAACCTGGGACAGGGACTCAGCCACCTCACAATAAAGAATATCTCCCTGACATCTCACCTAAATCTCCTCTCTTTCAGTGTCAAACCCTTTCCCCATGGACCCCATCCTGGATCTAGAGTTTTAAGAGTTGTCACTTAGCTGCAGAAGGGCAGACAATTTTAAATAAATAACTTTGCAGGAAGCAGTTTGATGGCTTGAAATAGGAGGATTTTTCCTTCTACAGGTTCCAGAACTTGGGAAATGGCTGTAGACTTCTCTCAGGAACCTGGGACAGAGACTCAGCCTCCTCACAGCAAAGAATTTCTCCCTAAATCTCACCTTAATCTCCTCTCTTTCATTGTCAAACCCTTTCCCCATGGATCCCCTTCTTGATCCAGAGTTTTAAGAGTTTTCACCCACTTTCAGAAGGGCAGATAATTTTAAATAAATAACTTTGCAGGAAGCAGTTTGATGGCTTGAAATAGGAGGATTTTTTCCTTTTGCAGGTTCCAGGACTTGGGGAAATGGCTGTAAACTTCTCTCAGAAACCTGGGACAGGGACTCAGCCACCTCACAGCAAAGAATTTCTCCCTAAATCTCACCTTAATCTCCTCTTTTTCAGTGTCAAACCCTTTTCCCCTTGTCCCATGGATTCCCTCTGTGATCCAGTTTTTAGAGTTGTCACTTAGATGCAGAAGGGCAGACAATTTTAAATAAATAACTTTGCAGGAAGCAGTTTGGTGGCTTGAAATAGGAGGGGGTTTTCCTTCTACAGGTTCCAGAACTTGGGAAATGGCTGTAGACTTCTCTCTGGGCAACCTGGGACTCAGCCACCTCAGAGCAAAGAATTTCTCCCTAAATCTCACCTAAATCTCCTCTTTTTCAGTGTCAAACCCTTTCCCCATGGATCCCCTCCTTCATCAGGAGTTTTAAGAGTTGTCACTTAGCTGCAGAAGGGCAGATAATTTTAAATAAATAACTTTGCAGGAAGCAGTTTGATGGCTTGAAATAGGAGGGGTTTTTCCTTCTGCAGGTTTCTGGACTTGGGGAAAAAGCTGTAACCTTCTCTCTGTCCTCCTCAGAATGTCTCCCTGCCCCTCTGGACTCTGCAGATAAATGCCAGAGGGGCTGAAAAGCACTTAAAAAAACCCCACGTTGTTGTTATCAGTCTAAATATCTAAGTGAGACTGTTGGCCCAGAGCTGTCTGAACCCTGCAGGAGCCTTGTGCTTGAGAAGAGATGATGAAAAACATATTGTTTGAGCAAACGTGACAAGAGTTAGACTTCTCTAAATGTTACAGGAGGAATTCTCTTACCTTGCCTTATTCCTTAGATATTGCAGTGATGAATATTTATGGACAGGTTGGCTCCCTTCGTGGGGAAGGATCCTCCTGGAAATCATTCCTCCAGGTTCCCTCTGGACTCTTTTATTCTTTTCCAAGTGATCCAAAGGGATTTCTTCACGTGAGGACGGAATGAGACGGAGTGAGTGAAAATAGGGAGGGGGGGGAGGGAAAAAGAGACATTTATTGAAGCAGAATGGAAAATAAGAGGTCTGGAAAACTGAGCTGCCTCTGGAAGAGATTGAGTCAAATGCCTGCAGATGCAGGCACGATAGATTATGGAGATTAGTGGGAATAAATAGGTCTGGGTGGCCTCCACAGCACCCTTGTGTCAACGGGTCTCATTGAATATGCCAGGGAGCGTGTAACTGTTTGTTTTTCTGCCACATCCATTTTTTTCCCCAAGATGAGGAATGAGCTTGGAAATGATACCTGAATTAATTCACATTTTTCCTCCCCCTTTAGACTCCTGGTGAAGCAGATCACATCCTGCTGCTCTTCTGCTTTCAATAGCTCCTCGGTGGTGAGTCTTTTCTGCCTGTCATCTGTGTTTTACTGATGCTTTGCCACTGGACTACAGTAAAAAGTTTTTTTTTTTTTAAATAAAAACAACTCCAAATGGCAGAAACTTGTCATTTGTAGAGATGATATCAAAGCCTGGGATGACCAAATTTGATTAAGGAAATGAAAATCTAGAATAGATCAAAGCCTGTGCTGTTTTGACCTTCATGGTGTTTGCCAGTGCTTTGTACTCACTTTGTATTCACATTTCATGCTTATGAGCTTCTTGGTTAGAAATATTTGATAACATTTTCAACTGTTTGCTTTGGCAGGAAAGTATAGGCTTAAGGTAGGAGAGAAAAAAAAAAGAAAAAAAATGCTTGAGTCTGAAAATAAACATTTTAAACTTCTTCCTCTGGTTCCACGGGGCATTTTTTTTGATATATTCTTCTCCCATCACCCAGATTTCTGGCCAAGTCGTGATAGATCACAGTGTCCCTCCTTGCTGAGCTGCTGTGGTGTAATGCTGTTAGGTTTTGCCTTAGTAAATCAAGAGAGATTTAATTTGGGAATTTAATTTAGACATGCCTTAGGGGGATGTAGGTCTGGAGATGCTGCAGTGATGCTTTCAAACGTGTGTGTGTGGACATATGTATCCCTCAGCTTCTCAGCTTGATTTTCTCCCAGTGACAATTCAGAATCCTTTTGCCAACTGTAGACTCTGATTTTAAGGGGGAAGAGAAAAATTTTGATTCAAAACCAGTGCTTCAACAGAAACACAAATGGGGCAGAATTTTTGTTTGGAATTGATACAATGGTTCTGATAATGGCACAGATTTCTAAATGGTGTTACCACAAAACCCAGCTTCAGGAAGAAAAAAGCTTTGCTGGGAAAGAAAGAGCTTTGATGGGAAGAAAAAAGCTTTGCTGGGAAGAAGCAGGTTGTTTTCCTTTGAAGGTGGAAGCTCTTGGTGCAGCTCATTCTCTGTCCTGCGTGGGCACAGAGCCAGGTCTGCACGTCAAGCTTCTGCTGAGGGAAGCCATATGTGTGCAAGGTGCTTGCTATCTTGGAAAATAAATATAAAAAAATTAAAAAATCATCTTCTGGTGTATCTGCAAGGAAGGGTGAGCTTAGGTGACTCTAGAGGAGCACTCTGCTTCTATAGTTGTTAGTGCTGTTAGCGTGGTACCATGACATATGTCACTGCAGCTGCTTGAATGTTGGCAAAATAGCAATATTTTCCAGAAAAATAGCATTATTTTCCAGGAAAATAGCAATATTTTCCAGAAAAATAGCAATATTTTCACCTCTACCCACAAGAAGCAGTTGAGAACAACCCAGGTGTTGCTGAAGACCATAGTTTTTGGGTAATGAAGCTTTTCAGTTCTTAAAGCACAGATATTTTTTAACCTTCCCCCCTGTTTAATCCTTTCTTTTTGCTTTCATGCTCTTTGGGTATTGGGCCTAAAAACTCATTTTTTTATACAAATGTCTTGAAATCTGAGCAATAAATATGGTCAGAGAACCTGAAACCCAAAAAAAGGAACTTAAAATTTGGTCAACCTGGGGTTATTCTCCTGCCTGGGAAGAGGAGATGCCCTGTTTAGATAAAAGCAGAAGCAGTTAAGAATAAATCTACTGGTACATCTGTGTTTGCTCTAGAGGCAGGAATTTTTCTTTCTGGCCTTGATTCTGTTGTAAAACATCAGGGTTTTTTTCTTTTTTACAGGAAAAAAAAAAAGCCTGTTTTTCAGTATGTATTATTAGTTTGTAGCCTTAGTTTCCTTCTTCAGCCCCTGTAGCAAGATGTTTCTATTAGGAAACTACATCTCCCTGCCAGTGTTTTTCTTTTAAAAAAAGATTTTCAGCTTCAGGAGTTGAAGCTGAGATTGTTACAAACCACAGTGAGTCTTTATTTTTGGATGGAGGAGGCATGACGTGATGTGAGAATCTCTAGTTATGCTGATTCAAGCGAGGGTCAGCATCCTTTTGGATCTCTCCTGGAGTTCATTATCATAGAGTGGTTTGGGTTGGAAGGGACCTTCAAGATCATCCAGTTCCAACCCCCTGCCATGGGCAGGGACACCTCCCACCACACCAGGTTGCTCAATGCCTCATCCAACCTGGCCTTAAACACCTCCAGGGATTGAGGGGGCATCCACAAAACTCTGAGCAACCTCTTCCAGGGTCTCACACCCTCACAGCAAAGAACTTCTTTCTTCTCTCCAGCCTAAATCTCCCCTCTTCCAATTTGCATCCATCACTCCCAGTCCTGCCATCCTGGACCCTGTTCAAAAGTCCTACCCCAGCCTTTCTGGAGCCCCCTGAAGGGGGGATTGAGAAGCTCCTCTGAGGTCCCCCCTGACCCTTCTCTTCTCCAGCCTCAGCAACCCCAACTCCTTCAGCCTGTCCTCACAAGGGAACTGCTCCAGCCCTCTCAGCATCTTCATCACCCTCCTCTGGACCTGCTCCAACAGCTCAATGTGCTTCTTCTTTTGAGGGCTCCAGAACTGGACACAGTAACTCCAGTTGGGATCTCACCAGAGCCCAGTAGAGAAGCAAAATCCCCTCCCTTGCCCTGCTGGCCACACTTCTCTTGCTGCAGCCCAGCACTGGGTTGTCCTTCTGTGCTGCAAGCACACACTGCTGGCTCATGGTGAATTTTTCATCCACTGTCAACCCTAAATCCTTCTCTTCAGGGCTGCACTCAAGCCACTCTCCACCCACCCTGTGTCTGTGCTTGGGGTTGCCCCAACCCAGGTGCAGAACCTTGCACTTGTTGAACTTCATGATGTTGCCATGAGCCCACCTCTCAAGCCTGTCAAGATCCCTCTGGATGCCATCCCTTCCTTCTGGAGTGTCACCTGCACCACACAGCTTGGTGCCATCTTCAAACTTGCATTCATAAATGTCCTTACAAACCTGGCCATTGTTCTTTTAGGAGCCAAATATAATTCCAGAAAATACAGAGAGTCTTAATCCCTGCTTAAAAATGCAAGTGGCTCAACGATTAATTTTCCTGCCTTCATTGTAGCACCAGGATGTTGCAGAGTGAACAACGCTTCCAAGAAGTTTTACATATGTCATTTCTCATCATGATACTTGAAGGGTAGAGTAATTAGTTGGAACAGCTTAATTATCTCCTAAACAGGGCAGCCAGGCTACTCTCTGCCTCCTGGTTTCAGTCGAAGCATGCGAGAGGTTGAGAAATCCTCCCGGCGGTGTTACTTGTCCCTTCCTAGCCAAAATTTAAAGCTGGGCATATTTTTGGTAGCTCTCCTTAAAAAAATAGGCTGGGAGCCTTAATGTGACAAGATAAGTTAAAATCAAACCTAAGTCATCTATATTAAATGACTCCCTCTTTGTCCTTGTCACTCAGAGCTCTTCCAAGGAGCTTGATGGGAAGGGTCTCGACTTGTTGTGTTGGGGTTTTGTCAGCTCAGGAGCAATTCAGTTGCCTCCAGCACATTTCAAATCTATTTTTAGAACCAAATTGCAGTTTTTTAAGAGCTCAGGTTCATGGAGAAGTGTTGAGCTGCTGCTCTGGATGAAGAAAACCCCCAGTGCAACCATGGCTGTGGGAAGGATGTGGCAGAAAACCACAGCGCAAGTGACTGGCACCTCCTCAAACAGTCCCTGGAAGAGGAGAATGTTCCAAAAGAGTAGATATTTTTCTGATTTTTATTCTAAAAGCTCTTCTAGAAGAGCTTTAAGTACAGTTCTTTGGCCTGCCTGGAGATGGCAATGTGGCAGTACAATTTTCACACCGTGGCTTGCTGAGAGGAATACGTAGAAATTGCATTAAATTAATAATAATAAAAAAAAAATATAAAAAAAAAAAAAGCTTAGCCTCAGCCAGCTCTGCAAAATAAAAAAATCCAGGGGATGAATACGTTGGAAACATACAGATAATGTAGCTGAAACGCAGCTGATTGAAGTAAATGAGAAGCTTTTGTGAATGGTAAATTAATTTTTTTATTGCACCCGGACACCAGACACACTCTTAATGTCGTGTAACATCCATTCCACTGAATGACTTACAATAAACATAAGCAATGGCCCTTTGCTGCTGCTGCTCCTGGGCTGTGTGACACGGGCTGGCACAGACATGATGATGGTGAGTTCCTCGAGCTCCTGTCTCTCTGCTCCTGTGCCCAAGTCAGGCAGTTTGGGATTCTACTTCATCAACTCAAGCCTGAAAGCTTAAATAAGGTTCTTCAGGATGTTTTGCTTCCTTTTGTAGGCAAGAGGATTTTTTGGTTTGTTTGTTTGGAAAGTCTTGTGATTAGTTAAAACATGAGCTGGAATGTAAGTAGGTTCCACAGAAATTGAGAAGAAACTTGTCAGGGTGAGGGTGAGAGAAGAGTGTCCCAGGCTGCCCACAGAGGGTGTGGGCTCTCCTTCTCTTGAGACATTCAAACCCCACCTGGACACCTTCCTGTGGGACCTTTTCCTGCTCCAGAATGGAACTAGATGATCTTTTGAGGTCCCTTCCAATCCCTGAACTTCTTTGAGGGGTGGTTCCTGTGGGGTCTCCTTCTCTGGAGACATTCAAACCCCACCTGAACACCTTCCTGTGGGACCTGATCTGGGTGTTCCTGCTCCAGGAGGGGGATGGGACTGGATGATGTATCCAGGTCTCTTCCAATCCCTGACACTCTGATTCTGTGATAATCATAGAATCATGGAATAGTTTCTCTAGTAGAATAGAGGAGCAGAGAGCTGCCCAGGTTGGAAGGGACCTTTCAGATCATTGAGTCAACCCATGTCTGACAACTCTGGCCCCAAAACTGGACACAGCACTTGAGGTTTTTCTTTTTGGTTTGTTTCTGAGAGTTCTGCCAAGAGTATCTCTGTTATCCTCGAATCACTTAATGGAGACACAGATATGTAGGGAGATATAAGAAAGAAATTCTTTGCTGTGAGGGTGGTGAGACCCTGGAAGAGGTTGCCCAGAGAGGTTGTGGATGCCCCCTCAATCCCTGGAGGTGTTTAAGGCCAGGTTGGATGAGGCATTGAGCATCCTGGTGTGGTGGGAGGTGTCCCTGCCCATGGCAGGGGGTTGGAACTGGATGATCTTGAAGGTCCCTTCCAACACAAACCTTTCTATGATTCTATGCCAGATGAATGCCAGGGAAAATTAACACACTTGAAAGTCCCTTTTAATTCTGTAGGGCTGTGGAAACTACTTGCTGGAAGTTCTCCTTCACCCTGCAGCAGCAGAGACTACTGTTTCTTGGAGCAAGAAGTACTTCTTGAACAAATAGCCCCATCTGAAAGTACAAAATGAGCAGACAGGGCTTCAAACGTTTGGCAAGGTGCAGGTACATCATGACAGCGTGTTAAATGCATTATTCAACACACTACAAAGTGTAACGTGTCAAAGTGACAATTTATACTGGATTTACCTCCCATCAGCAAAGGTATTAAAATACAACGGTGGGCGCTTAAGCAACAGAAATAACCCAGTGGGAGAGATCTCCAGCCTGGAACAAGCAAGGAAAACATTTTTCCAAGCTCACGTGCCTTGACACCAAGGGGAAGGAAAAAAAAAGAACAGAAAAAAAGACAAAAAAAGGAGAAAAAAATAAAAGAAGAAAAAAAAGAAGTATGAAATACTTTGAGACAGAACACTTTAGCGAGCGAACCCGCTGTGTTTCCTTTACAGTCCCTGTCTGCTGCTGTGGGGGGAAAAAAAAAATAAAAAATCTTGCAATCAGATTTCTAATATCCCTAGAGCTTCGTATCAAAGTGGGCTCCCAAATTATCTACCATTTCCCTTGTATTCTTAATGATCCAAGGAGCCCAAGGGGATTTGCTGCGCTGGAGTTAACTCAAACACAGCTGCAGGAGCTCTTGCCTGAGCTCCTTCTGCTGGGAGCACCACTCAATAAAGTAGGGTTTGGTAGAGCTGGGTTGTCTCTCCAATCCTGGCCTTGTGGGCTGGTCCAGTGGTGAGGGGGTCCATCTCATAGAATAGTTCATGTTGGAAGGGACCTTCAAGATCATGGAGTTCCAACCCCCCTGCCAGGGGCAGGGACACCTCCCACTAGATCAGGCTGCTCAGTGCCTCGTCCAGACTGGTCTTAAACACCTCCAGGGATTGAGCGGGGATCCAGCCTCTCTGGGCAACCTCTTCCAGTGTTTCCTCACCCTTATGGGGAAGAACTTCTTCCTCATGTTTCATCTAACCCTGCCCTTCTCTAGTTTGAAACCACTGCCACTTACCCTGTGGCTGCAGACCCCATCCAAGAGTCTTTCTCCATCTTCTAGCCCCTGAGAAGCCACCAGAAGGCTTCAAAAAGCCATAGAATGGGTTGGGTTTGAAGGGACCTTCAAGGTCATCCAGTTCCAACCCTCCTGCCATGGGCAGGGACACCTCCCACCACACCAGGTTACTCAGTGCCTCATCCAGCCTGGCCTTAAACACCTCCAAGGATTGAGGGGGCATCCACAACCTCTTCCAGTGTCTCACCACCCTCACAGCAAAAAAAATCTTTCTTCTCTCCACCCTAAATGTCCCCTCTTACAATTCACATACATTATTCCCAGTCCTTCCATCACAAATCCTATTAAAAATTCCTACCCTGTCCTTTCTTTAGCCCACTGAAAGGGGTATTAAGAAGCTCCTCTGAGGTCCCCCCTGAGCTTGTTATTTCCTTACCTTGGAAGTTGCTTGGAGAGGAAAGAAAGGTTAGATCTCATCCTCACAAGCTCTGCAACTGTATTTTTAGCTCTTTCACTGGTGTTTTATGTCATCCTGTTGTACCACCCCATCACACTCTATTCCTCAACTCCTGAAGTGGGGGCTTCAGTACCTCGAATTTCTCCCCCATCCAGTTGTACTTTTTTTTTTTGAGTGGAATAAACCCAGTCTGTGGTGTTATCTCTCTGATGTGATTTCAGGTACAACATGAAAGCAGAGTTTCTTGCATGGAAATGCTTTAAAACGACTTGCTGCCTGATAAAATTTGGCCCCATAAAGTCAGGTTCAGAGGCACCTTTTCCTTCCCTAATTTAAACTGAGAGTTTGTGAGCAGAATTCATCCTTGTGGAGGCAAAAAAAACCAAAGCAAGGTTGTTCCAAAGTGTGACCACTCTGGGCTATATAAAAAAGTCAAACTGATATTTGGTTATTAAAGCATCTCTTGTGGACACAGTTAATTTGGAAAGCAAATGAAGGAAGGACTTCAACCATCTGCCCAATGTTGTGTTTCTCTTCCTGAGTCTTTTTCTGATGAGAATATTCTGGCAGTGCTGTGGTGTCCACAGTGATGCTCCAGACAGAGTGGAGGAGCAATTAAGCTGTGGTTGGAGCTGGGCTCTGTGTCACTGCAGGTGTCTGTAGGAATAACCATAGTCAGTCATAAGAGAGTAAAAACTGGATAAAATGTTGTTAATCTTTTTACACTTGAATTAATTGTGGCAGTAGCAGTCTCCCAGATGATTTCTAAATGCTCAGTTTGGGATGAGAGTCAACTCTTAGCTTGGATAAATGCTCAAATCTATGTCCAGCCTTGGGGAAGGTGCAAATATGGGTTGTGGCCTCTGCTTGGTATCACTTTTGTCTTCTTGGGATCTGATGGAACAGAGAAGGTTTGTTTTCCTATAGTCTATGAAGTTGGAAAAACTTTTGAGTCCTCACACAGCACTTGATATTAGGACAGGCTGAAGGAATTGG
>VZTY01010777.1:0-60742 GCA_013400935.1 Turnix velox
ATCACCTCTCTGGACCTGCCAGCCACAGGTCTTAGGCTGCAGCCCAGGATATGGTTATCCTTCTGGGCTGCAAGCATGCACACTGTTGGCTCATGTCCAACTTCTCATCCACCAGCTCCCCCCAAGTCCTTTTCCACAGAGCTGCTCTCTGTCATATCACCTCCCAGACTGTATTGGTAACAAGGATTGACCTGGCCCAGGTGCAGCACCCTGCACTTGTCCTTGTTGAACTTCATGAGGTTTGCCCACCTCTCCAGCTTGTCCAGGTCCCTCTGGATGACATCCCATCCCTCTGGTGTGTCAACTGTACCACTCAGCTTGGTGTCATCATTCAACTTGCTGATGGTGCGCTCAACTCCATTATCTAATCATTGCTGAAGATATTAAACAGCACTGCTCCCAGCACAGATCCCTGAAGTACACCCCTCATAGCTTCTCTCCATTCAGACATTGAGCCATTAATGGCTACTCTCTGAATGTGGCCATCCAACTAGTTCCTTACCCACCCACTGCAGAGTCCACCCATCAAATCTAAATCTCTCCAACTTCAAGAGAAGGATGTTGTAGTGGACCATGTTAATGGTTTTTAGATAAGGCTGGGATGGAAGTTAGTGCTAGCCTTTAGTTAGATATGATTTTAAACAGCCAGGACTGAATTAAAGACAGAAGAGGAAAATAGATAGGAACTGTGTACTCATAAGGATGCAAATTAAAAAAGGTTGGACACCACTACCTAGAACATATAAGTCATCTGCAAAGGGGTGACTTTACAATGGTGATTTGCAAGAAAACCCCACCCAACAAAAGAGATAGAAGGAAGCTTGAAATGTGGCCTAGTGGATTTTGTAGACTTCTGATGCAATTTGAGACAATCAAGGGGACATCATTATCAGAATAACAAGTTTGAGATTTATCTTCAAAGTTGTAACTTTCTTAAACTTGAAGGACTGACCATCTGACAAGTGAACCTTAAGCACAATGTATATGACTTGTTTGAGGAACCATTCAGATGCACTTTAGACATCCTACATAGGAAAGAGAAGGCACCATGTGTTTGGTGGGTGAGTATGCAAACAAAACCTGGGATTCTCCATTATGTGGTTAAGCAGATCAACAGCATGTCTTCCATGAAGGGAAGAAATCTCAGTAGGAGCACCTGGTGAGAAATACAGAGAGTAATCCAGCATTTGGATGTTAGGTTTATGTCTGACAGGAAACTAAGAAATAAGCTTCAATTCCAAATATTTGTATGTTTTGTAACTTAGTGATGACAAACCTTCTATTACTACTCAGTCATCACACACAACAAATGGAGTGAAAAAAAAAACCCACCTTATTTCAGATGAAACTCTGTGCACATCTATCTGCTTCTTTTTGAACTCTGAATTGAGTCTATCTGTTGTATTTCAGTCCTATACTGAAATGAAGTTAGTTCAGTACACTAGAAGGAGGACTGTGACACAAAATCAAATTAAATTAATCTCCAAGTCAAGAAAGAAGACTTACCAGATGTCATCCTGCACCTAGACACAACAGGGCGTCCCTTAACTATTTTTTAAATGTACTCCATTGTGTCAGTGTCTTGTACACCATATGGTATTACTTCACATCTTCTGTTTTGTACTGCAATTTTAATGTTTCTTTAATTTATTTTTTTTCTTTTGGATGAATAAACTTACTGAGTTTTTTAAAGGGTTCATTATGTTTAGAGTCTACAGTTAGAACTACAGTTCACATTATTTTCAGGAAGTGAATTTAGAGTTGGATTCAAATATCAGTGAAGCTAATGTGTCATATTTTCAGGAAGTCAATGTAGGGCTTGATTCAAATATCAGTGAAGTCAATGTGTTTTTGCAATATTTTATAAAAGGTAGCAAAAAATTAACCTAGAAAAATAAAGATGTCTGTTTTTCACTGAAATTGGTTCACCATAGGTTGTGCTATATGAAAATTTCCCAAGATGCATCTGTGCTCTAACATAAAAGGCAGAAGTATATTTAATATCTACTCAGACTTCCTGGAAAATGGAACTGTTATTTTTTTAAAGTTCTTGTGAAGTCTGAGCCATGCTTTACATCTAGAGTGACCATTTGCTTCCAAAAAGTATCTTTAGAAAATTGGTAATGAAAAATGGCATTTGCTTGCTCAATAGATCATGGTATTATAGACTCATTACATTATTTATTTACTGAAATAATGAGACCATCTGGTCCAAATCTCTACCCAGGCAAGATTATTTCCATCCAAATGTTTTTTTTTCAGCCTGGCATTAAAATGTCCCAAGAGATAATTCTTCCTTCAGAAAAATGTTTTACATCATCACATGTTGGTAGAAAAGAACATTTTCAGATGTTCAGTTTCAATGCTGTCACTTTCATTTTCACAATACTAGTTAAGTATCTGTCTTCACTAAAATACTTTTGACCCCTTTTTAACATTTAGAGTCATTCCTTCATTCTCAATTGTTCTCTGTCAACCAGTGATTTTTAATTTTTCTAGCATTGCCTGTGTCTATCTACTAATTTTTTTAGAGCTGAATGCATATTTTGTAATTTAGTGTCTTTTTGAATAAAATGCAAACTTTTACTTATTTTTCTCCTAATGTATTGCACGGCATGTTTATACATGCACATCCCAAATGTGCAGAGGTTCCCTATGAAATGGGATTTTCAAGGTAGGAGTATGTGATTCTTGAAAGGATTTTGAGGTCACAGTAGACAAATTTTAATTTTCCAGAGTTAAAATGCTGTGGCAAGACTCACTGGGTCTAGTTATCAGGAGAAAAGTGAATACGGAAATTATTGTATGTTCTTCCCATGTGTAGCCTTGCTGAAACAGAAACTTTAATATTCCATCCAAGTCTGGTGACAGCATTCTTTTTAAAAGGTATAAAGTTGGCAAAAGGAAGAGAAAAAAAGTTACTAAAGTGATTCAAAGACCGAGAAAAATCCATTAAATTTGGAGTTTTAATTCTCTCAATCCATTAATTGTCAAAAGATGAACACTGGGGTCTGATATTCCCACAAAGAGGAAACAATCATTTCCTTAGTCAGAGAAAGGCATGATGAACATCAAACTGGAATTTTCAACTTAGACTTTAAGTTTGTATTTTTAACTCCATGTGAATGAAGACAAAGTACAGTGGGATACCTGGATAGTATATCTTTCAAAGTCTTCACGTGAGAAATGCCACTCTTCTGGAACAGACAGACTCCACACAGGAATAGCTGGATTAAAACCTGTGCTGTAGAGGGGGATAGCCTGAGTATTGTAAACTGCTGACTTTTGTTGCTGGCCTGCAGCATGTGTAGCATTAGAGCTTTCCAGGAATAGTATTGACTCAACAGAGATGTAGTTGGCATTATTAATAGGTCTGAGTGGGAGAAAAGAAAGAGGAAAACATTTAGTTTGTTTTGTTTTGTTTTGTTTTTTGAGTACAAATGATAATAAAGATGATACAAGGTCATGGGAGTGTTTTTTGTTGGTGTCCCAACTGTACACAGAGGTCTCTTTCATATATCTTCTCTGTTATTGAAACCCAAATTAGTTTGAGACAGCTCAGGTAGGACTTTCCATCATTTCTCTCTCTGCAGTCCAGACACTTCTGTTTGAGTGGTGAGAGAGCTGGACCCAGAATTCCCACACAATTCTATTTACCCCTGTGAAAGTAAGAAAAGAAGAAAGAAAGAAAGAAAGAAACTAGATTATATGAATACTCTACTACAGGATAATAGGAAAAAAAAGGCTGCTGGTCTCACAGAAGATTGAAAACAGTGGTCTCTGAATGTTACTTTTCTGCATATGGTGCTCATACTCTGTACTGGGCTGTGCACTTCAGGGGTTTCAGAAAAAAAGTTAATTCTTAGCTATTATTTGAAATATCATACTTTATATGACAGTTCTTAAACAATTTGCTGTGTTATGCAGAAGTCCAGAAAACTTTTAGCTTCGGGGTTTTATTATCAAGTGTCAATTTTACGAGAAAGGAAATAATTGAATTGATTTCAGATGAAAAAGGAAGAAACTGAGGGATTTTTGTTCTAGTTCTTTGTCTATATCTTTGGTCCATAGTCATCCCTATATGAATCATAGTCACACATTCAGGTTTTGTCTTTTCAGGACAATTTCTTTTCTCTAAATTAGGCTGTATTATAAGGAAGGACCATATATCTCTGCTACTCCTGCTGTAGACTAATCTTCTGCCTCCAGATGTACATCATCCCTCTTTTACTTGAAAAATACTTTGTATTAAATATCTTTTTCAAAATGACAAACTTTTTAATTTGTCCTACTACAGTTGTGAAATGCCACAGGGAACATATGGCACAATTGTTGCTGTCATCTGTAGGATGCCCCGAGGAGCTCAGTGGTGCATTCCAAAGAGTTTGGTCTGGACTGCAGGAAATTAAAATAGACCTTTTTCATCAATGGGTGAGCTAAACTCCCCAGGCAAAATCATTCATTAGCTATGTGAAAGTTAAAACCTTTTCTGGTACACTCAAAACAAAGAAAAATGTTACATTCTTGTAGTGAGTAAGAATCCACAAGGTGACAGGATGAAAAAACTCAACGGAGATCAAGGAATTCTTTTTCTACTCCAGCCCAAACCCCTTCTTACCATAAGAACCAGCAGGTGAATCTGTCATCCCAGTTTATTTGCTTCTTCCTCTGTAAGTTTAAAATACTTTGTTGAAACAAAGGGATTTACATCTGAGCATAGTTAACAACAAAACATTTAAATCTAGAATAAATCTAGTTAACAGAAAATGAACTATTATTTAGTCAGAACAGCAAATCATACAGTAGATCCTAAAAATGCACAATGGCAATTGTTCCTTTCCACACACCAAAGAAAATAAATGGTTTTTACCTATAACCTTAACTTTGCAAATCATCTCACATTATGAAATTTGCCTATACACAGTCTTAATTTTCGTCAAACAAACTTTTTTTTTTGGGGTGAAATATTCTATTGTCCAAGTTTCCAAGTGATCTGTTTAAATCTTTCTGGTTTTCAGTCTCTCTAGAAGTTCAAGAGCATAAAGAAAGACAAGGCAAAACAGTAGTCCCCTTTTTTTTAGAACACTTTGAAGTTCTGACTTTCCTCACTTTTTTTCTTGCTTCACTTTGGTGATTTTAGCTACATTTTCCTTCTTTCAAAAACCTGGTTTAGAAAGTACTCTCATATGAAATCTCTTGCATAATAATTGCTTTTTATGATGCTTGATAAAGACTTTGCACTTAGCTTGTAATGAAAGCAGAATATGAAAATGGCTGCCATAAACTTGTAAGTAATCAGCTTCTCAAAAATGCAGAACATTTAAATGTACTTCTATTGACTTTATGATGTGTGTCTACTTATTTAAGTTCTATGTCCCTACTGTTGATCTTTTAAATGCATCTAAAAATGTATTGCCATGATCATATATTTTACATCTTTATCCATCTCATGCTGTTGTGTGACACTTTTCTTGCATATTTCCTTTGGAGATTTGTATGAGAAAAGCATGATGTAGAGATGACAAAACAGCTATTCAGTTTGTTCAAGAAAAGATTCAAGTTTTTACTCTTTTGAAAATAAATTAGAACTCCTCAAAATCTTATATGCTCTCACCTTTTAGAAGTTAATGCCGAAATTCCAGGGTCTATTAGATTGCAGACAAGTATTTCAAGTATCAGATTAGTCCTGACATCAGATTTTGACACGATTCCCATTCTGGCTTTTAGAAATCTTTGACATTAGGAAGTTTTATACAAGAAAACCCCAAAATTTGCTAGTTTTCTTGAGAGAATATTTCTGATGAAAAATGGTGATCAAAATTAGTTTCAAGTGTGATGTGAGCTATAATTTCAATTTTTCCTTTTTAGTATCCTATCCATAGTCCAATATATAATGTCCTAATACATCTCCACTTGCTCCCAATAATAAACACATTTTGGTTATTTTGTATTGCTCATACTTCATTCTGGTTCATAAACCACCTTATTTTTTTTCATCAAGGTTTGTGGTATGATTTGTTTTAATTTTGAACATTTTGAAGTATTCGGGAAAATATCTCCATGAGCTTTGGAAAACAAAAAAATCCATTAACCTTCAAAATAACTGATGTGTTTTCCAGGTTCCTGATTTATTAAGACACTTCATGCACCTGTTCCAATCATTAGTGATATATTGTTCCACAGTAAGCACTCATTCCATCTGAGTTAAATAATTTTATTTGGTTGGATTGATTATTATTTGCAAAACCTTCTTAAATTAGGATCTGTTACTTTTTTACTTTATAACATCTCAGGGGTTTTATTCACAGATACAACATTAATAAATAGTGAATATATATTTGCCTGGATATATTGAACAAAATTCTTTCATATGCAAACATCTGCACTGGTCTCCAGTGTTATAGTGAAGATCCTGGGTCTATATGGAAAATATCAGCCCAGAAATTCCATCAGCTCTTGAAAGCTCATATATCATACTTCAATGGAGTTGTACTCTTAAATGACTAGAAAAGTAAGACTTTGGAATGATACCACACAACAGCTTTTTGGATAAACTTTTTTGGAAACTGGCACCCATTATATCTGCCTAGTTCTTTAACATAACCCCTAAAATTTGTGACTCTCCTAATTATGAGCCTATGTGGAGATTTCCTTTTAAAATGTACGTAGCCAAAAGGTCCTAGTTGCAAATTGTCTTCTCTGTGAAACAGGTACTACCCACAGAGTGACAAAAACAAATCTCTTACTCTGACGAAAAAAAGTTCAAGTTTGACCAACTGTGTGAATCTGGAAATGCCCTGCTTGTAAGAACTTTGGGTACAATTTAGATACAATTTTGGAGATAAGTTAGGACCTAAGTGTTGAGATTGCACTGTATGGAGCCTGATGTAAAATCAATTGATGATCATATCAATCAACATAAGATAGAGTCAGTGAGTAGATTAGTTTAGGATGTCATGGCAGTGTCACAATGTCAGAAAAAATCTAATATAACACAAGTTTCTCTTCTGCTTCTAGTCCCACAGTCAGTCCTGCATGAAACCTCTGTAATGACAATAGCATTATTTTCTTGAGCTCCAAGATTTACTTAATCTCTCACCCAAAGAAAAGATGTGGAAGTTTATAGCAGGAGATTGTTCACTCTATTGTAGCTGTCAGTGTCTGGGGGTAGTGTTCATATTATGTTTCCCATCTCTTGAGATTCTCCTGGTACATGAACAGGCATTCTACTTCAACCTGTCATATTTGTAAATCCGACAAGGAAATAAGTCTGTCAGAATACCCTAAAATCACTTTGATACCATCCAAGATTTAAAAGAAACTTCCTTAATCTATCAAATAAGGATGAAATTGTGGTTTGCAAAAGAAATGACAGAAACTCAATTATAGATTATACTTAGAGTTGCCTTAATCCTTAGCTTCTCAAGTGATCAACTGCTTTTGGAAACTTCCTTGAGTTCATGGTTCTTGTTTGATGAAATACAAGTCTTTGTCTTCTTTGTAGACCATCAGCTATCAGAGGTGCAAAAATTCTCTGCTGTTTTCTGAGCTTATGTATGGATCTGTTCATCCTAAAAGCTAGTTCTCTACTCTTGCTGCTCCCTATATGTGCTTCCTTCTTGTTGATTCCCTGCTTGCCCAGTCCACCCAATTTTAGTTTCTCTCAGTCCTTTCCTGTCTGTCAAGTCCCACACAACCTGCAGTTCTGTTTGTGTGTCTGCCTTGGCACTATGGCTTCATAGTAAATTGAGAACAAGGAGGAGATAGATATATACCTTTCCCTACTGCCACATGTGATGGCACATTTCAGATGCATGCTTTTCATCCTGGATTTATCAAGCTTATTTTACTATGTTTGCAGAGTTAATTTGTGACACTTAGTATCAAGTTTTTCTTACTACAAAGGAAGTTATTGTCCCACATAATCCATGCTTTCTCTCGGCTTGGGCAGTTCTGCCTTACAATCTTTGCAGGAATTAAAAATGCCTGGTCTGTGAATCCCAAACAGCCTGAGGCAAGTGATAGCATCTCTAGGCATGTTCAATGGCTGAGCTCCATGCAGTTAACTGGGGTTTTTTTTGTGATGAAAAGATCAATGTCTTTTGGATGTGAGGAGTAAGCTTGATCTACAGTACATATCTCCTGAACTCAAAGATCATGAATTCATCAGGATCCTAGCAGACATATAAAGAGATTTAGGATCTCTTTTGATGCATGTGCCTAATTTCTATTTAGGTTGCATTTTATCTCCTGTGTGCACTTTTGTACCTCATCTTAAGATCTATAAAAAATCGACAGAAGAAATCTGCAACTAATTTGGGAAATCCATAACAAGACTTCTGAATCTCAGTCCAGGGTCCCTTATGAAAGTGGATTTTTCCCCCTTGAAAATCAAAACTATACAAAAAAAACCTTACAGAAACTTTTTAAAGCTGTCACACAACTCCAATGTCTTTGTGAATTCATTTTGCTGCTGCTGTCTCCTCTGGGCTGCTGTTATTGTTCAAGCTCCTAATACTGCACTGGCAGGTGTCTGCTTCCAATTTCAAGAAGGTAAACTCTTCAATCTCTTGTGCCTGAAGGCAAAAACCGAAAATCACTGAACAGCTTATCCAAGGACTAGTTTTTGCTGAGGCAGCTCCCCTTGTTTGTTCCAAACAGAAACTCAGGAATTGGTATTGTAATCCATTTAATATAACAATGAACTTTAGTTTTCTGTCAGCAGGGGGAAAAAAGATCCTTTTTTTCCTAATCGCCATCTGTATTTGTTTCCCTTGCCAAAAATCTTCATCTGTGTTCAAAAGCCAAGAATGGTGCTATATCTTTACTATCAAAGTAAACTTTTTATAAGTGAGATAATAAAAACAATGTTATTTTATATACCCCCTGAATGAAAAACCTACTTGCTGTGTTTTGCTAAATTTATGAATGCACAGTTCAAAATTCAAGGTTATCCTAGGAAAAATATGATTCTATGAAAATATGCTCACTTAAGGAGGTGATGCCATTTTGGGGTATTCTCTAAGATAGTCTCTCCATGGGAACTTTACTATGACCAGTTTTATTCTTAAATTGCTTTATTAGGAGCAAATCTTCAAGGTCTTCAGGCAGTGTAGAGGGCCTGCACTTATTGGTCAGAGACCTTAATTTATCAAGCAATGTTCTACCTTCTACAGGAAGTCAGACACTCAAGCCTGGAGAAGAGAAGGCTCAGGGGGGAACCTCATAGTAACTTATCAATACCTGAGGGGGGCCTACAGAAAGGCTGGGGTAGGACTTTTTAACAAGATATCTGATGGGAGAACCAGAAATAATGGATGTAAATTGGAAGGGGGTAGATTCAGGCTAGACATAAGAAAGAAATTCTTTACAGTGAGGGTGGTGAAACACTCAGTGAGTGAGGTTGCCCAGAGAGGCTGTGGATGCCCCCTCTCTGGAGGTGTTCAAGGCCAGGCTGGACAAGGCACTGAGCAGCCTGATGTAGTGGGAGGTGTCGCTGCCTATGGCAGGGGGGTTGGAATGCAATAATCTTTAAGTTCCCTTCCAACCTGAACTATTCTATGATTTTTTCAGTGTAATCCATGCCTGATATTGTAGTATTTACCTCACAAACCCTTCAAAACAAGAGTAGTAACAAGAAAGAGGTCTGCTTTGGCCATAGTGCTCTCTGTTCACACATATACTAAGAACAGGGGAAAATAGTACAGCTGCAAAAGCCCAGAGATGACCAAAATTCAGTTATGATAGTTCATGTTTCTGATTTTCCAAAGGAAATTTTTACTTCGGACACTTTGCCTGGTGAATTGAAGAACCCTACAAGAACTAAGTCATTCAGAGTATAGATGAATGAGGAAATTATAGGACTAAATGTCACCTGAATGACTCAGTAGCTTTCCTGAAGTGAGACTAAAATATTTATTTCCAGTCCCAGTGTTCATGCTATTTGGACACACACTCACACGTTGCTGCTTTCACCTAAATCTGAGGATCAGTCAGCTATTAACTCAAAACCTGCTCTGCTGCTCACTGCTGCTCACTCTTTGCTCACTGACAAGGTTGTGAAGTGTTTATATATATAAAGAACTGAGAAGCTGCCTTTCTCCTCAAGCTCTGCCAGCTCCAGGAGATGCACACTGCATATCGTGGTTATCCCTTGGAGACAGAGAAACCTTCTCTGAAAGGAGATCAGAGGAGAGGGAGTAACACAAGTGTGGGAAAGTATAGTAAGCTGAAAAACACACAAAAGTTGTGCCTGACAAGGTTTAGCAGCAAGACAAGGATAAAGGCTATGTATGTATCTCTTTTCTTTGCAGGTTAATACTAATAGTCAAACGCAAATTGTATTAATTCTTATATTTTTGTGTTCAGTAAACAACCTGCTTTTCTAAGAGAGAGTTGATAATTGATAGAGGAATTTTCTACTGAAATTTCTGGCATTACTATTGATTTATATGCAGGCATAGACTCTCCCTTTCCCATCCTTTGCACATACATGAATGTTTTTCATCTTTAGCTGCTTATGATGCTTTCTAAAAAGTCCTCAGCAGAGAGAGCTCCAGGCAGTACCTCAGGGTAAACAGGCGAGCAACAAGATAGCTGATTGGCACTTGGCATATTTCCCTATAGTCCTATGTAGAGTCCCAAAATTCCTGTTGGTTTTTACAGATGATGACAGACATAATATTGCTGGGGAAAGTGTCATCTAGATGTGCCAATGCCTCTTCCCAAATGTAACCATGTGTTTTAACTTGAAAAGGCTATTACTGCAGTTCACACTTAATTGGGTGGTTGAAGTTTCTCTTTCAAAGCAATGTGATGTGAAATGCTGGGGAGAAAGATGATGCTTCTTTCTGGGGAAACCAAAGTTGAGAGTCTCAAACTGAGTCCTGGCTACCATATTGGCTATGATAAAAAGAATGAAAACAGAGACACCCAGAATGAAATGTGTGGGCTGTTTCTGGTTCTTCAGCTTTCACACTAGCAGCATCTCAGAGGGTTTTTTTAAGGAGAGCAATGTTCTAGCTAGCAATGCAATATTCCCTTTCCTTCCTGTATCACAGTTTATTTTTCTGCTGTGGTATTAATCAGACAGTATGCATCAGGACTGGTAGGAAAGATAACCAAGATGCCATCTATGTATCTAAAAGAAGGGAGAAGAGGATGTAAGACCAGACAGGTATTTCTGCAACAGCAGGCAGCACAGCGGTTACTCAGAAGGAGTTCTAGGAACTATAACAGTTATTAAGATCAACTGAGAGAAAACTGAATTAAATGGTTGGCTTGAGCAGGGTTGAGAGTATTATTATTATTTTAATTGAAGACACCTGATATATTTCTTCAGGCTGGAGAGGTCTCATATATCATAGTGCCAAAGTCCATTTATATCCCCATTTATTTCTTCATAGATGGTAGCATCTCTCATTTGAATCACCATATGTATAAGTCACATTTACATGATATATTTTGCTCAGGGCCCATGGGGAATATAAAGAGTCTCTGAGAAGCATCTGGGTGTTCAGTTCATTCCTTCAGCACAGAGGCAGAGAGGAGACCATGCCATAACTGCCTGTAGACTGAGGTTCCATAGGCATCACTGGCAGAGGTGAGGAAGGGGGGGAATCATTGGTATGCCAGTTTTGTATCACTGAATAAAACTTCCATTAACTCCATCTGGAAAAGTGTCAGGCCATAAGACTGACAATCTGCCAATCTTTATTTTGCACCAAGAAGGGATTTACTTTCAAATGTGACATTTTTAGGTGCCACCAGATGTCACTATCTGTAGTTTTAGGTATTCACTAGGAATTAAACAGAGTTACTCTCTTCAGAGAAGTGAGGCAGTTCACATTAGAAACCCAGTGCAGCCATCAGCAGAGACTTTTCAGCCTTTGTTTCTGAGATTGAACAACATGAGCAACTGCTGCTTTTAGATGCACTTATGCCTGCAAACAAATCTTGAACTATGCTGAAATTTAGCAACAGATGCATAAGGCACCTGCCTCTTCCACAAGGACTGTGCTAATCACCAGGGATCAGCTAATCAATTTGTCTGGAGGCTTGAGCATTGTGTTCCCATGGTAAAAAACAGAGTGCAGTTCCTAGTTCTTCATCAGACCCACCACTCCAGCATGAAGTTTAGCTCAGTCAGAGGGAGATTTATCAGTTAACACTGTTTCCCTGGCCAGGAGACTGTTTTTCAAAAAGCTCCAGATGAAGGCAGTGGGAACTGCAGATAATTAGCAAAGTCTTGAATTCTGACCTTGCAGTTTCAGAGGAATCAATTTCAATACAGTTCAGAGTTTATGGGAAAACAGGACATATAGAAATTAGTGAAAAAAAAAAAATGAAGCAAGAACCAAATGCCTTCCTGCAAATTAAGGACAATATCAACAATGTGGTCTTCATTCCTCACCTTACCTGTGTTCCCACATTTCCCCTTAGGGAGGTTATTTGGTTATTTTTTTGGATTTTTTTGTTTATTTATACGTGGAACCTTGACAAATCAAAAGAATTCATTCTGAAAAGAAATGTACATATGCATATGATTACATATCCTAAGTGTTATTTATGGGAAATGTGAATCTCTGAGATTGGCTGGTTAATTGCCACAGTTCTAGCAGTGACTGATATATAAATGGGCATTGCACCACACAAACAGAAATAAAACTTCTGCTCTATGCCTTTTGGGATGAATTGAAATTCTGAAAGCGTTGCCACACAAAAATCTACATATGGATGGAAAAGCTCACTAAAATCAGAGAAATTCTTGCACATTTTTCACACTGAAGCAGACCAAAATCGGAATCTAAGAGACAAAATTTCAGGAATTAAATGCCTTCTTGATCAGCTCTATTTGTACAACTTTGTGAGAAAAGTCTAATGAGAATAGTCTCATATTCAGTATTGCTGAGACCTACACCAACTATGGTATTTTGCAAGTGGTAGGAGCAGCAAAGAACTAAAGTTAATCAATCAGCTGCAGTGAACCTAGCAGCAGGAAGGGCATTCTCAATGTTATGCCATTTTGGGGTTTTTTGCATATCCCTGACCAGCCAAGTCTCACCAGGTCACAATTTCATTGGGGGAAACAAACAGTCAGAATCTACTCCATTAAGAAAAGTTTTCACTAGCAGTAAAGTTATGGGGAGTTTTGCATTCCAGTTTTTATTGACACTATGTGAATCCCCCATGAATCCCACTGATTTTTAAATATTTTTTGCAACTAAATTCCATAGCCAGAACAGAAACCTAGGTTTCCTAGATGTGGGTGGGAATAGACTGTTTGGACTTCAGTAAACAGATTGGTGCCAGATGAGACTGCTTAGGCAGACCATCTGATATCTTTATTCAGATTTCTTTCACTCAGTATAATAACATTCACCCACTCTTGAAACAGAGGTAGGAGACTTTTCCTTCATTCAAATGTACTGATTAGTGAAAATTGAATGCTTTGTAAGAGAAACATATCAATCTTATCAAAATTATACATGACTAATTAGAAATCCATTTATGCAGAAACAATTTCACCTTTATGTTATTATCATATATCAAGCAATAAACATTAAATTAATTTTTTTTGTGTTGAGGAAAACTCTTCTCATCAGGCCATACTAATATTTACCAAATTTACACATATTTCCCTGCAAGTTAATCACAGAAAACACCTTAAAATCTCCTCTGTTTCAAGTTAGGATGAAAGAAAGTCTAAAATGTAACCACTTTTTGCAGACAATCTTCTGGGACTTTGAGATGTTCTCCTTTGAAGAGCAAGTTGGTGACATAAAAGTACAGCATAAGATATTAAAAATAACCTTTATTCATGTTTCATGAAAAGACACTAAGGCTCTCTTCATAGTCTCTAAGCTCCATTTATGGACAGAATGCACTTATGAACTCATTAGAAAATGTTCTGGGCGAGGTGACAGTCCTCTGGTTTCTTTACAGGAGACTCAGGCCACTGTAAATCCAATTACATGAAAATGCATAGAGTACTCCATCACATAAAGCTCCCTTGTTTGGCTTTGTCTCAACCACTAAATTAGTATTCATTATGAACTCTCTGATAAATAGGTTTATTATCAGCACATGCTGTAAATATAAATTAGGTGGATATCAATAAAATCGTATGTTCTGTTGTAGTCTTGTTTACAGATCTTCCTTTGGAATGCCACAGAAATACTCCAAACTCTCTTAGGAAGCTTGCCACTCACATTATTAGTTTTCTCTGGCTCAGAGCACTGACACTGATCATTTTCTGACAATGTTTACCAACAACAAAGGTGTCCTATTGATCAGACTTTCTCTTTTACACTCCTTTATGCCCATGAATGCCTTACATCATTTTGCTTTGAGCCAAATGGAAAGATAAAAACCCAGCACGCAGCAAATGATGTAAATAACCATTAAGGTTATGGTTTGATGTGTGAATGACAACAACAAATCACTGCAAGAATTTAAAAGAATCAGTGCTTTTACATTTCATGAGAAGATATGAAAAGGAAAAAAAATTTAAAAAAAGAAAATGAAAGCCATAACATCTGCAGTTTAGTTTTACATGTTATGAGCTCCTGAAGTTGGGACTGCTCGGTTTCAGGGGGCTCCATTCTGCCATCCTTATCATGCTGATTCACACTCTAATCTTAAGGTATAATTATGATAGTGAATTAGCTAATCTGCAGAGAAATACAGTTTTTATCTGCAATATGAAGAGGACAGGGACTGAATAGCAGAATCTGGCCCAGAGTGATTTGTAAAGCCTCAGACTGGTTTCTTTGAAAGAGCCAGATCAGTCAGTCTCTGAAAAATATGTGTCTAAAACTGCACTCTCAGCCAGCCTGGGATTTTTCCTTCTGTTATTTCTGACAATATTAGAGACTTACACTCAATGATGATTCGTCTTAGCAAACCATCACCCTGCTTTTGGACACATGTCGTCTAAGGCAGAAACTTAGTTTAACAAGCAAAATTCTAAGAGATCTGGAGTCTGGATCTCCAGAGTGAAATTCTCATTTGTGGGTTTTGTATATTTTTGAACAGTTTTCTTTTCTTTTCTTTTTTTTTTTTTAAATTTTCCTTCAATCAGTGTTCTAAGTTTCAAGGGAGAAGATTTCTGTTTGTCAGGCCAGCTACACTTAACTCTACCCCTGTCTTCACACATTTGTTTGTTTGGGTTTTTCTCCTTCAGTTCTGTGATTCATCAGATGATTACTGGCAACTAAGTGATCTTGCATAGGTACCATGAACATTACCATTTTAACTTAAGACTAGATTTTCCCTTGGGATTTTTTTTCTGAAACAGAGCCCTTTTTTGTAGACTATTTTGTATCATTGTGACCTCATTTGGAATATCCCAACAGAGGACATCCTGCAATAACATTTATGCTTAATCACTTGGGAAACTTCACAGAATGACAGTTTCTGAACCTGGACTTCAACTTGAAATACTCTAACAATGAACCAGTCTTCTATCCATCTAATTTAAATTAGCACTTGATCAATTTGTAAAAATAGCAAACAAGTACAAAGCATTGTGAAAATCTGACAAAGGAAGCTCATAATTGGTTTTAACATATTTGACACTACTTGATGAATACACAACGAAGAATGTGGAGGGAAAGCAGGAGAGCAAAGAGGTTTCTCATACTACCATTATGGGGACAAAACTTCCCTGACTATAAAGCATCAATTCTCTCTGTCTTGTGAGACATGATGGTTTGTTGGTGCACAGGAAAAAAGGGAAACTGTGAAATTATTTTGTTTACCCCACCAACTGCATCTAAGAAAGTTGACAGTATAGAGCAGTGGTAGAAGAATGAAAGAATTTTGCTGCTGTTCCAGGGTCATAAGCACATCTTTGAACTGATCCCAAAAACATGTCCCTGTTAACCCTAGTCAGGATTGCTATACAGTCTCCGTCTTCCCCTTACACACTTTTGTATGTGGAAAATTGAATGACTCAATTAAAATTGAAATAAGCAACTTTGGCTTTCTGGATGGATTGACAGGGCTGTCTGCCTTTTCAGAAGCTATAATTAGCCCAGATTTGGAATTTAAAATTAGAAGGGAAAAGAAAAGAAGTAAAAACTGAATAAAATATGTGAACTCAGGAAGTATATTTGTGTTTGACTTAAGTCCCAGAGATGGAGTAATACAAAGCTTGAGAATTCTCTGGCAGCACTGACATTGTTCTACCTTTCAACTGTGAAAATCTCCTGGTTCAGAGTTTCCAGATGAGGTGCACAGTCAGTATCAGTCACCAGGTCCCAGAACTCCTGGATTCATGCCCTAGTCTTGCCTCTTTCATGGTTGTCACTCTTTCTGTGTCACGACCATGACTGGCATTTGTACAAGCTGTTGAAGGAGGAATGGAGTGTTGTTCCTCTCACATCATCTAGGAAATCTCATCACAAAGAGCATGCAGTCTGGTGACATCCTCTGCTAGAAAAGGGAAGGCATAAATTCCTGATTCTTACAGATTTTTAAAGTTACAGTATGAACAGAAAAACTTTTGACTGTAAAATGTGGTACCTGTAGGAGCAGCTTATTATCTAGACAAATTGTCAAGAATTCCTGTTCCATGCCCAAAGGAACTGAGTGAAAACAAACCATTAAACTGATCATCAGAATCCCCCTCTTCATAGTGTGGACATAGCTAAACAAAAGTACAAGCATGATTCCAGACACATTTAATATATTTGTTGAGGCAAAGCCCACAATATCAACAAGAAAAACTCAAAATCCTTTTTAAGGTCTAGACTCCAGCACTTTTCTACTCAGTTAAACAGAAAACTCTGTGGTTGGTACATCTGCCCATCACATCAAGCCATCAAATACAACAACCTTGCATAGCATCAGCTCTGCAGGAGATGTGGTAAAGTCATATCATTATGGACTTTTTCCCCTTCTCCTGGCTATAACTGGAGATGATATCTGACAAAAGATAGGCCATGGATTAAGCAGTGGCACATCAATCCTCCATTCTTTCATTTCAGTCCTGGAAATTTGTTCTTGGATGGATAGATAAATAGACAGACAGAACTACTATTTTTCTCTTTACTCTCCATCTTACAAATAGTTATGATTAAAAAAAATCTATAATCTCTACAAGCATTAAAAATTACACTGCCTCTCCCTGCAACAGGAAGGAGAAGTAAATTGGAGCATTAAATAAGAACAACTTAGGAACACAGCTCATAGAGAATTTATCTTAAGAGGATACAACGTGAATCAATATAATGCTGTATAAAATAAGATGATATTTCAGCAAAAAACTACCCCAGCAACACAAGTAATTTCAAGCTTTGGAACTTTGTGCTGTCTCAGATCTGAGAGAACTCCAGAACCAGAGTTTCTATTTGAAATATTGAGAAATACAAGTAAATAAATACATGAAGGTCAGCATTCGTTTTGCAAACCTGCTAATGGACTGTTTACTGCAATGTCTGAGACAGCAATATGTTATGAAGCTTGAAATGTCTCAGAATGTGTTTTTTGACTGGACTGCACTTCCTGATAGGAAATCTGCTTTGCCTCCCTTCCACTTTGCTTAGTCTGTGGCACTCTGATTTTTTATCAAGCAGTGGGACTACAGATGAAAACATTTCTTAAGTGCTTAACTGCTGCAGTTTTTAGGAAAATAGGGTTAAATTGTGCCTTTGGGGCATAATCAAACTCTTTCACTGCTACTCAATATGTGGGATAAACCATTATCACATTTCTGAACTCAAAGATTTGGAGATGATATTATATTGAAACTTTCCCCCCTACTACTCAAATTTTATATAATTTTAAGGTGTCAGTCTCCTCCTGGCTTTCTTTTCAAATGAAAATATATTTTTTTAAGTGTGTTAGAGAATCATATTCCTTCTCCACGATGGTAGTGGTAGGCTGGAGCACGTGGATAGTAGTAGGAAATAAGAACCAATGCAGAGCAAACTGGCAAGAGAAGTTCAGGGATACTTTTCTGAAAGGATTAACCATCACAGAGTATTTCTGGTTATTCTGCTAAGATGTTGGAAAGATCAGTATTCACATGGCCTCTACCTTGCCCTTTTCTAGCCCAAGAACATTGTCACTTAGCCTTTCTTTTCACTCCTTCCCCAGCGACTGTCTCCTCTTTTACCAGATCCTACAGTGCTGAGTCCCGTCTCATAGGACAAATGAACTTGGATTACCTTGACCCAAAAAACACCCACAGGTTTTAAAACTGTATTGCACAGCATTCTCAGTCCCAGGAATACAATGCAGAGGCACCACAGGGACCTCACAGAGAAGGTCTGTCAGAAAGTAACTTCTATTTTGAAGCAAATAAGTCCTCAGACCACCATAGACACAAGTCATATGCCAGAACACAGAAGGGCAAGAAAAACTTGGAGAGATAATGTGTGAAAAGGAAAAGAATAGAGCTGGGTAAAAGGATGAGATGAAGCCTGGGAGGTCTCCAGCTCTGTACTCAGGGTGTTATCACACCTGAGCCATTACACTGCAGCTGCACAATGAGTATCAAGTCCAGATGTAACCACACAATATGCTGAAATTAACTTATTTATGAAATCTGTATTTTAGCACCAATTTCTTAATTCACTGGGTAACCTAAAAAGTATCTCCTGTCTTCGAGGGGTGGTCTTAGAGTGCAGCAACAACACTAAGGAGACTGCACTCTTCTGGGTGAGCTCAGCCTTGTGCCTGCCTGGCACAGTATGTGGAATAACATGAGTTAAGCCTGTGACAGCCTGCACGAGCCTGCAGAGACATGCTTATTGTCTCTGATCAGGGGGATTAAGCTAAGCCCTTCCTGTGTGTATTCCAGTTGTTAGGTTCAACGTTCTGACAAATCCCTTGATTTCTATGAGCTGGCACCCAAATGAATGAGGAGGTCTTTAGTTACATGTTATCTCCTGCATCATCCAATGTAGCATCAGTGGAGAAGCTCTTGCCAGTTCATACTTACATTCAGGGAGTTGAATATTGAGTTACGATATTTAGAGAGAAACACCAAATAGAAAAAAAAAAATTAAATGTTTTTTTCCTTTGTATTTTGACAATTTCAGTTCCTAAAATTTTAATTATCTGTTTGTGGTTCACATTTCTCCAGTTAATGCACTGCACAGATACTTTGTTAAATGATGAAATCAAGTGCTATGTTTCCTCAATACTGACATTCAGCTATTTAATCTTTGCTGAGAAGTGGAAAAGAGTCTACCATTTTTCATGTTAATTATTATGTAGGAGGATTAGCTAAATGCATGTTAGCCCAATTGTTTTTTTTATTTTTACTGTGATGATTTATTAAACCATTTTATTAACTCTTTGAATCTCCTTGTAGATCTTAGTGAATATTCTGATGAACCTTTTCTCCACTGAACATGCTGCTTTAGTGTGACTGAAACTACTAACAGTAAATTCAGCAAATAGTTCAAATACAAAGAAATGGAATATATTCATATTTGCATGTACATATTTAATTGAAGAAATGTAGAAACATTGTCCTGGTCTTTGATGTTCACTTCAATGGAAGTGATCTTGCATGTTCCTATATCCATACAGACTTTGCAATAGCCATTAACTGCTAACACTATTTAGAGATCATCTCTCTTACATATCTGCTAATACAGATCTAAAAATAGTTCTTAGCACCTTCTAATAGATTTGTCCTGATTGGAGAAGATCAAAAGCCACAACTAGAAATTCACACTTAGATGCACAGAGAGCATTGCCACCTCTTCTCAAAACCAATGAACATGTTTTTTATGTCTAGACAGTCTTGGGAAAAACAATGTGCACCTACTTGTAAGAAAATAAATACTTAGCAGTTCGCCTGATAGAAAAGTACCTTTTGATTCCAGTTCTAACAACCACATTGCCTTTATATATCTAAGCAAGGCATATCAATGCATTAACAACATTAAGATCATCACTGTAGTGCAGCTAACATGATTTTTTCAGTGGTCTACCTGAAATTATTCAGAAACACTGGTGCAAAAAGAATTACACCACTTCCCATAACCAAAATGAAAGTTATTTCTTCCTAGCTGCAGGAATTATCCAGTATCCGTGATAGACGATACATTTCAGTTTAAACAGAGTGCAAGTAACAACCAGTAGTTACAAATTCAAAGTTCATTTTGTAGTGAAATTTGGATGAAATTATATAAGTAACTATTCCACACTAAGTCAGAGTCTAAAAGATAAAATAATAGACAGAGGTGTATTAAAGTTGTATTTCATACAATATGATTTAAAATTGCTTCCCAGTGGGACAGGAGTGTTTTGAACTTAATCTGCACTTTATCCAACTAATCAAAAGTAATAAAAATTTTCCACAGTTAATTCCACTGATCTATAAAAGAGTTAATATTTGCAAAGGAATTAGCAGAGTTTCTACAGTGAAGTTTGAGAAGATTTTTGAAATGTTGCAGTTTTCAATCTCTTTTTGTGAACTGGAGGTTGATACTCCACTCCTGTTTCTGCATTTGACTTTTTCTCAATGTACACCAAAGAAAATTTTGTATGAGCATTAGAAAAATGCAGAACCATGAGTTCTCTCTCTGAGTTAGATGCAGGATTAGGACTGTCTGTCATTCTGTCCTTCTGTTCAACTTGGACAATGATCATGACAAACATCAGAAATGTGATAGGAGGGATTTTTCTTGACACAGCTGGAGTTTTTCATATTTTCAAGTATTAGGATCATTAAGAATGCTATTCAAGGATATAGGGAGGAAAGGTTTAGGGAGAGGAAGGCTCTTTTATTAACTCAACTTGAAAACCAGACATGCTTCAGGCATACAAACCTTTTTGTTGTGCCCTGGAAACTGGTCTCTTTTTATAACTGTATCAGCTAGTTTAATAAAAGATATTGCTTCTCCCTACAAACCTTGTCTTTCAGACTTTAAGACACATTAAAGCCAGTGATTTCTGCCCTGCTATGAGCATTTCACTGAATTTTTATCTCAAAGCAATAGTCAGCAAAATGCTTTAACTTCAGCAACTGATACAGAAACACAAAAATTTTGACTTTGTATCTTTAGCCTCTGCATTCCTATTTTATCCTCCTCATGCCTACTTTCATCCTTCTCTATTGCTTCTGTTACAAAGAGGAAGTACCAATTACATCATCCCTTCATCTTACTTATACAGATTAAAACCAGCAGTGATATGTTTCATAATTGCAGTGTCATCTTCCTTAACAATTTTTGCAAATTAAATAATACTTGTTGCTGTACATGGTATCATCAGTTGCACTTCACACACGTACCTATTCACATGATTTTTAAAAAGCATACTTTTAAATGGTACAATCAAAAGTATTTTAGAGTTTCACATTAAAAAAATGCCTGAAAATTACCAGCACACAATAAATGTCATGAACAAATGGACTTTATTTCCCTTGAAAGTAAAAATAATCCTGCATTACTTCTCCTCTCTTCTTAACCTATGTTCTGCTATCCCTTTCCAACTCATTGTACTATTCCTGTCCCATGAATCTCACTTGCCCTAATTATATTTATTTCTTGTAGCTGAGGAATAATTATGACACAAGTATGTGGGAAAATTTTAATTAATGCAAATTTTACATTTAGATTATGCCTGTGTACACATACATAAATAATTATATGCAGTTCTGGAGATCAAGAAATTTTTAGCCTGAAAGTAAAAATACCCAGAGTCCCAGTCTGGGAATAAGGCATCAGCTTGGAAGGCTGGAAGGTGGACACAGCATCATTTAAAATCAGACAATTCAACACCTCACAAGAAAGAGCAGAGGAGAAAGATAATTCATTCAGTAATCTGATCTCTGCCACATTTTGTCTTTAAATAACAATTGCCACAGATGTAATGTGAACATTCTGTTTTGAGGAGTCCTGCTTGGTAGGAGACAATAAACTAAAACACTCTTCTTTCCTGCAACCCATTCTCCAAGACTCTCCCTGCCCCGCCATGAAGTGCCCATTATACTCAGTGACTCCCAGCCTGCAGTGGGGACAGAGACAGTGTTCCTATACCTCATGGCACAGCTACAATGACAATTTACAGAATCAGTCTTTGCTCTTCTGTGCATCAGTGTGGTTCTAATTTCCACGGTATGCAATAACCAAAGGCAGGATTCATCCGAGCAGATTGCAGATGTGGCATAATTGGAATCTGACAGTTAATCCAATGAATAGAATCATAGAATAGCTCGGGTTGGAAGTAATCTTAAAGATCATTGAGTTCCAACCCCCCTGCCATAGGCAGGGACACCTCCCATTAGATCAGGCTGCTCAGTGCCATGTCCAGCCTGGCCTTAAACACCTCCAGAGAGGGGGCGTCCACAACCTCTCTGGGTAACCTGTTCCAGTGTTTCACTACCCTCACTGTAAAGAATTTCTTTCTTATGCCAAGTCTGTATCTATCCCCTTCCAATTTACATCCCCTATTTCTGGTCCTCCCATCAGGTATCTTATTAAAAAGTCCTACCCCTGCCTTTCTGTAGGACCTCCTCAGGTATCGATAAGTTACTATAATATGAATAGCATCATTCCAATTTCTCATTGACACCTATAGTAGGCACCTGGATTGACTGTCTCATAGGTAGGAGTCTTCCACCTAACTCCTGACCTAGAAGTATAGATGTACTCTCAAAAGTACTAAGGGGATATTTTCATGATCTGTTCTGAAAGTCACACTTCAGTTCTTTCTAATTAGCATTTTAAGCTCATAAGTGCTTTGTTTGTTCTGATTTTAACTAACTAACCTCCTCACACACTTCTGAAAATCTTTGCAGGTGTCTTTCCTCACCTTGGAAAATTTGTTTCATAAGACCTTATGTTCAACTCTGAATTGCTTCTAAATCCTAAATTACTACTGAAAATGTTACTGCTGTAACTTATGTTTATATAACATTTTTACAGATAAACTGGTAAGTGCTGCAAAACTCATCTCACACAAATTACTTCATCCACCCCCTAATAAAATGGGTACATCAAAAAACTGGAAGCTGGTTAATTCTCACTTCTGCTTAACAGCATTCTGTCTGATTATCTTACTTAGGAAAGCCTTGTTCACACAAAGATCTTTCTTTAGAAAGGCATTGAAACTCTTATTACAACTGGAAATAGTTTAATTTTTATCTAAAACTTGGGTATTCAAAGGGAATAAAAAGGTATAGCTTTAATTCTTTTCTGAGACATTATCAAATTATAAAACTTTGTTGACATTCCAAGGTTGAATAACATAAGGTAAATAAAGTCACAAGAGTATAGTGTTCTGGGTTTTTTTTATAATTTTAGAATAATGACATGCAGGATTGTGAAAATTTGAAAAAAACATAATTTTATGATTGCTTGTCTATAATCCTGATTCTCAAAGTGAATTACCTGGAGATGAATAAAAATATTCACTTGTAAATTAATTATCTTTCATTGTAATATTTATTATAATATAATGAAACTAATACAGAATAGCAAAACCAGGTTTCTAGAACACTTGCCAATTGATAATTGATAAAACTTGTATCATTTTTGCCCAAAGGTAGCTAATGTCGTAAGGAAAATTTCTGCAGTCTGGCTTTGCCATCCCAAAAGTACTGCAAAGGAGGAGTCAAGGAAACTGGAAATTTTCCCCCCTCTCCTTTTTTCTTCCCTTTTTTTCCTACACTGCAGTAAGTTACTCCCAGGGTATGCCACCAAACTTGTTTCTATTGCAACAACAGTGAAACGAATGAGTCAGTGTCAAGGGAGGACATAGCTGCTGTGCAGCTCAGAGGTAGCAAGATCTGTGATTTTTGGAGGGTTAGAAAAAGCATTAGAGAGACACTAGGGGAGAGTGAAAGTATCAGCCACAGATTAGAAACACGTGAAGCATCATGCAAAAGACTAGCTGTGTCTCTGTGTTAGCACTGGGAATGGAACAAAAGGCTGCAACGGCGACTGGGGTGCTGACAGACCTGCAGTGCTCACTTCAGAAACTGAATCACAAACTTGGAAATTTTGTTAGCTGTCCCCAGCTGTAACTCCCATCAATCAGCAGCAGAAATATCATATGAACCTGTGTGTATTTTCTGCTTGCATTTGAAAATAATGTCTTTATCCTATTCCATTAGCATATTTTAATAAGCATTGCTTTGGGACAGTATGCCTGCCAATTTATGTTTATGAGACTGTCAACAAAATTTACATGCCTAAGAAAATATGATACAACATTGCCAAAGCAGGGACTGCCTGTCAAACGAGGTTGTCATGGAGAAATGAGACATAGGGAAGCTCATACATAAAGTGGCACACAGAGAATGCCAGGGATTTTTTATTCCCCTGTTGAGCTCAATAAATATTTATTTCAGTCAAGGAAGGGGTAAGAAAATAATGAAATCATGAGCCATATTGTGCAATCATTTTTATTTAGGAGAACTTTCCATTCAAATCAGTCCAATACAAAGCAACAACAATAAAGTTCTTGCATTCTGTATTGTCCTTTCAGAGACAGATTTTAGCAGTGTAAATGTTGGTTGCCAGTATCCCGCCCTTTACTTGAAAAAAAGTCATGGACTAAAGGACAATTCTGGAGTGTGTCTTTGGGCTGGCTTATTGCTGACCACTGGGAGTCATTCTCAGAAGTCACTGTGAGATTATTTTAAATAGACAGCTCCAAACAGTACTCAGGATTCAGTCCCATGCTAAGGTGGTTCAAGGTGTTGGAGTTATTTCATGAATTTTCTGAACCTCTGCTCATATCAGGATGAAAAGATTTAATTTTTGAAAGAAAAATACAAAAGCAAGTGTTTATACAGTCTGACGATGCAGTCTCTGTGAGATATCTGCAGTGACACCAACTTGTGTCAAGGAGACAGCAAGTAACCAAGTGCTCTGGAGTTATTTCCCCTATCATAATCTTAATTACTCCAGGAAGAAGATTAGATGTTACCTGTTATTTACAGTTGATTCGTAAAATGATGATTATATAATGAGAGAAAACACTGAGGGGAGTATCTCTTCAATTTCCAAACTCTCTAGGTGGATCTAATTCTCCCCAATCACTAAAATTTTATCAAAATCTAGGCTTCCTTAACAGAGAGATGTGGGGTCACTGAGGCCATGGTTTATCATGCTATAATTTAAATGAAATAACTCAAGCATCAAAAGCTCCTGTTCCTCCAGTGGCAATGACAGTACTCTACAGAGAAAGCTGGCATTTAGAGGACTGAATTTGTGTAGTTTGAAGGCCTGAGCAAGGGTTGTTACTTGCCATGTAGACATGGCCATGCACTCTGTTGTTTGTGTTCTTATTTGCCTTAACTTCAAAAAGATCAAAGACCAGCCTGCAGCTTCTTGTTTTGTATCCAGAGCAAATCAGGCTGCTGATGGCCTCTTTGGGTAGCCTTGAACAACCAGCAGAAATAACTGAATCAACATGGGAAAAGGAATAAAAATATGCCACTGACCTGTACCATCTGTAAATAATTATAATTCACTCTTTGGGAACTTTCAAAGCAACAGTTTTCTCTCAGGTACTCTCCAGGCATCTACAGTCATTTTTGTATCCAGCACAACAACTAGCTATTAACCAATCCCAACAGTAATTGAACAGATGTGTGTTTTTTTCCACCTACCTCCTACACAGTTGTACCATGTGAAATTCATGTGTGTAAAGTGGTAAACACTTTCCAACAGTTGTGGGATGGACAACTTAATATTTTCACTTTTTTTTTTCAGGTTGGATATACTCTTGAGTATCAATGCCTTCATTTTCCATTGTAATTAGTTTCATTAAAAAACTAATCAACAAGTGATTGTAGCCCACAAGAAATACAGAGCAATTTATCCTGTGCTGCATAACTTCTGCAAGATGTCATGGTATGCTAGCAAATTATAAATACACTAGAATAATTTATTTATTATATTCCATTAGTGTATTTTAACATGTATTGCTGTGGGACAGTATGCCTGCCAATTTATGTTTATGAGGCTGTCAAGATAATTTACATGCCTAGGAAAACAAACAACATTGCCAATTCAGGGTCTGTTTGTCAAATAATCTTGTCAGGAAGAAATGAAACACTACTGAGCTGAAGAGTAAAGCATATTCATTATTGCTGGCTACACAGATTCTAGGTGACACGATGAAATACATTTATGACATTTTTCATGTATCATATGAATAAAAAAAAAGAGGGAGTGGGGTACTTCAGGCTGCTGTTTATTGTACTGTACAAAATAGATTTAGCCCTCAATCACTCTTTTTTCTTCAAAATAATAATAACAATAATAATAATAATTTTTAAAAAAAGGAATACTTGGGCTCCAGTAACATTAGTGGGCAAAATAAAATGTATTATTCATTTGGAAAACTGAGAATGCTACACAAAATCATGACTACTTCACAATGGTTAAGCTGAAATAAAATATCTGCAGAGCTGTCTAAGGCTGAAAAAAAATTACTGGAAAGAGTTCATTCAGGAGTTCTGACTAGATAATCATTGAGCTGCGCTGACAAACTCTACACTTCCCTGCCAATTACACTTTCCAGGCCATGGCTTTCAGAATAATTTAAAGGAGTGAGATTTAGAATCGTGTTCTCATAATTCCCCACAGACAACTAACCCTGCCTTCCATTCTTAGGTAGAAAAACCCCAAAGTGAAAATGTACTCCATTCCATATTCTCCCTAACCATGAAACTGCCCTTGGAAAGAGCCTCAGAAATTGTGTCCAGAAGGGAAAAGTGAACCCAAATAATGCCAATGCAGAGAAATATGGCTCACACTAAAGTTTTTTGAATGATTATTGACAAATATTAAGAATAACTTCAGAGGAAAATGGATAAGAGGGGTGGTACATGCTGTAAAGGTATTCATATTTAGGTGGAAAAATTGCCTGTAATCAGAGCTGGCAGTTCAGACATGATTCATGAAATCATAGGGTTGGAAAGGACCTTCAAAGTTCAACTAGTCCAACCCCCCCTGGAGTAAGCAGAGACATTCTGCACTAGATCAGAATGCTCAGAGCCTCATCAGGCCTGGCCTTGAATGTCTCCAGGAATGAGGACACCTCTCTGGGCAAACTGTTCCAGTGCCTCACCACCATCACAGTGAAAAACTTTTTCCTAATATCCAATCCAAACCAGCCCTGTTCTACTTTAAAACCATTGCCCCTCATGTTATTGCTACATGCTCTAGCAAATAGCCCCTCGCCAGCTTTCCTGTAGGACCCTTCAGGTGCTGGCAGGCTGCTATGAGTTCTCCCTGCAGCCTTATCTTCTCCAGGCTGAGCATCCACAACTCTCTCAGCCTGTCTTCATAGGAGGGGTGCTCCAGCCCTCACATGGTCCTCCTCTGAGTCCTTTCTAATAGTTCCATGTCCTTCTTCTGTTGAGGGCTCCAGAGCTGGATCTAGTACTCCACGTGGGGTGTCACAAACAGCAGACTAAAGGGGTAAAATCACTTCTCTTGACCTGCTGGCTGCAGCTCTTCTGCTGCAGCCCAGGCTACGGTTGGCCTTCTGGGCTGAGAGCATACACACCGTTGGCTAATGTCCAGCCTCTCATCCATCAGTTTCTCCAAGCCCTTTTCCACAGAGCTGCTCTCTATCCACATCACCTCCCAGTCTGTAATGGTAACAAGGACTGACCTGACCAAGTTGCAGAACTCTGCACTTTTATGTGTAGAACTTCATGAGGTTTGCATGGGCCCACCTCTTCAGCTTGTCCAGGTCCCTCTGGATGACATCTAATCCCTCCAGTGCATCAACCACATCACTGAGCTAGATATCATCAGCAAACTTGCTGAGGGTGCACTCAATGCCACTATCTATACAGTTGCTGAAGATATTAAACAGCATCTGTCCCAGCACAGATTCCTGAGGGACACTATTAGTCACTCCTCTCCACGTGGACATCAAGCCACTGACAATTGCCCTCTGGATGCAAACATCCAGCATAATCTCTGTGTGCATGGCACAGAGCCTGATGGCAGCAAATGGCACCAGCAGAAACAAAAAGCCAGAAGATAAGTGCAGGAGCAATGACTGGAAAAAATGGGAATAGGGCTGAGAATCTCAGGAGTGATGACAATTCATCAGTGAGATGAATTAGAGGGGTAAAAGATGAAACACTTGGCTGGCTCAGATAGGTGTATGCCTATCTGAGTGCTATGAGTCAGCTACCCAGATGGGCTAGCTCAGGAAAGAGGAAGCAAGTTGTCCACAGATATCCCATGAATGGACACCATAAATGGAAGCAGTGGATACCCAAAAAAGCCTGTGACTGAACAGATATGTAACTGTTGCTTAATGCTATCTTTATCTCTCTACTGTTGCCCCCACCTGAAGTCTGGCATGGGACAGTGCTCTACCAGCACCAAAAGAAGTCAGCAAGCACAGTCCACAATATAATCCACACTGCTTTCCTTCCTCTGCACATTGTAACAGATTACAGGGAATATAGCAAAAAATCTTCAAGAGTCTTTTCAAGCTGAAGTCTTGCTTGAGGTGTTGTAAAGTCATTTTTTAATGATGATCTGGTAGATCTGTCAGTGCCCTGGCTTTTAAGATGGCAGCTGCACCTTTTCGTTGACAGCTATAATATGTAGCTAATGTTTGAGTAGAAACCTTGCCTCAAGAAACAGATGGCACGACATACATAGACTTTAACAGGACTAGGTTGACATTCTTCACAAATTTCTTGATAGAGATATAAAGTCTATTAGGAAATAGGTGGCATTTAGGCACTTTTTTATAGGATTGTACGAGAGGAGTTAGCCACAGGTTAGAAAAGAAACCAAAAATTTTCTTATTCATTGATTTTTAAAGTTTGCTGCATTCACCTATCCAAATTTCATAAGAATTTGGATAGGTTAATTTGCCATAAGGAAAAAATAAAAAGAATGAAAAATATATTAAGCAAAAGATAGTAATCTCTCACCCATATCTAATTCCTAATGACAAGCTTTGAATCATTTTTAAGTGCAAACCTATTTTTGGAAGCACAATAAAGTGTAACCTACCAAAGCATATCTTGAGAGGAGCTGAAATAATAGCAGTGGGGTCAAGTACTGTATGGAGGTGGTACAACACAGAATAATAGAATCACAGATTAGTTTGGTTTTGAAGGGATCTTAAAGATCATACAGTTCCCTGTCAGGGTCAGGGATATCTCCTACTAGACCACACTGGTAAAAGTCCCATCCATCCTGGTTGCAAACATCTCAAGCACCCACAGCTTCCCTGGTCAATCTGTTCCAGTGTCTCACCACTTACTTGTTTTATTTTACTTTTTATTTTATAATTTTAAAAATTTATTTATTTCTTTCTTTCTGATATAAACCTAAATTCTTTCAGATAAAAATCACTGCCCCCTTGCCTTGTCACTATGAGACTCGGTAGAATGTTTCTCCCTGTCTCTCTCTTATAAGCTCCTTTTACTTATTAAAAAGCTGCATGCTCTGGATTCTAACAAAGTAGGAGGAAGATAAATTGCATATAGAGGTATTGATGTAATTAATGGAGGAAATTTTTTCACAAGAAAACTAGGGTTAATTTAAGGCAGGTACAAGCAAGGTTTTTCTAGAATCCTTCCCAGTGTACATAAGTCCTGTTCCATAATCACCTCTGCAACTCCGGCACTGGGCCTCCTGAGCAAGTGCTTTCAATTGTGTGACAATTTCTGATTTGAGCTGTTATTTACAAGAAATTGCATCTGGCTTTCTTCATAGCACTCCATCACACCACCACATGTCTCTCTGATTGATTTAATTAACACTTTTCTCCAGCTTTCTCCCCTTTTTGTAAGATTGCATCTATTTATTTGTATTCCCCACCAGACTGTTGACTCTTGAGCTGTGTAAAATATTTTTAGCTGCATTACATCTAATGTCAAAGTAATACAAATAAAGCTGCCTTTAACTTCTCAAGCACATATATACTCTATTTTAATATGGCCATTTATGCTGCTGCGTAATACGTCTTCATAGTGTTGGTTTAATCGCGAATGACAAGTGTTGAAAATGTAATGAAGACAGGGACACATTAATCCATTTTGTATGAAAATGTGAAAAGGTAATCAGATTCTGAATAGCTGCATGCTTTAAAAATATACTGGCTGAGATTTCTTTTTTCCATTCAGGATTCTCACCTGAGATTCTGATTAGAAAGGTTGCAGGATAAAAATTGCTTTAAAATATTACAATTGTGCCAAAAATGCACTGAGGAAGTTTTACAAAATGAGAGATGAATCTCAATCAGCAATGTGATGACCCCAAAGCTTCAGAAACACTTTAAATAATCAGGGAAGCCTGTATTCCTTTTACTTTTTACAGAAATGCCTTGCCCATGGGTAGAGATGCAGGGCCTATCATTACCATTTCTGTTTGTGAAAATCCAAATCTAATTGAATAATTATAGTTAATAATTATTCCAGTCTCCACAGGCAGCCAGGGATATCTTTGTACAAAAGTGCTTATAGAGAAACATAATATTTCTTTGTTTGTTTTTTCCCTTAAAAATCAAGAAATAGATGGAAAACAGTATTCTTTTCAAAGGCCACTCTTGTGGCATGCTCTTCCCCATCCATTGTGTAGTATGTGTTTGCTGCACCATAGAGAATTTACACAACATGACATAATGCTTTTTTTTCACAAAGAAAGGCCAGTTCTTTACATTTTTCTTACTTTTTCTACATAGTGACTAAATTAGTAGTGTTGAGATCATATAATTATATCCATTTGCCTATGCAAATAATGGTCTAACCCGGATTACAATCCAGTCATCTATAATACTTTAAGAATCACTTTACCAAGTTTGGTAGCAAAATTGCTTGCACTCAAATTCATTCAGTGGCAGTATTTAAGGAGAATTTTCCCACAGGTAACTATTCTCTTTCTGCAGCTGTTTCACATTCTGTGTAAATGGAACACCTCCCAAAGCAAAGTTGTATTTCAAAAGGAAAGAACTTTATAATTGCAAGCATTCTCTATTCAGGCTCTACATTAAATGATGAAATCAACAGAAGTCCCAAGGAAATTAAAAATATTTCTTTAGTTATTTAACTTCGAGTAATTATATTTCAATGTCATCTTAACTCTTGAGCAAGAGACAATCTGTTTGCACTACTGAAAATGTAACTTCTTATAGAGCAGTGTCACCTGTATAGTTTATGTGGCATATTTATCTCTTTGTGCTTGTTTATCAGTTTGAAGTATTTTAGCTGCAGAACATCAAGGTCAGTTTTTCAGCTGCTTTACACAAGCCTCAAGCAGAGCTGATGGTTATAGACATCCTGCCTCTGAATTATTACAGCGATTTAATAATTTCAGCATCTTGCAGTTATGGTTTCATTATTTTTTCCAAAATAGCTGAAAATTCAGCACACATCTTGGGCACTTTTGTTCCTGCATGAAACCAACTGGTCTTTTGAGCATATGAAAAACATTTGCAACCTATAAGCAAAAGGTATACCTGAATGAGGAACTGATAGGAAAATTATTTGAACATTTCCCACAAGATTGTGCAAATTACATAAAATCAAGAATTGGCCCTATCAATCATTTTTTCATTTAACACTTTCAATTAACTCAAGAAGCTGTAGGATGCAACTTTAAATTACCTACTTAATAGATTAGGAAGGGGAAGGATTGGCTTCCTGCTGTGGTTAAGTCAGTCTGAAACCAAAGTGGATTCAACTCTACCTGCAGAGTGCCTGTGAAACCCAAAGCTGATTGTCTTGCCACAGAGCCACAAAGGAAGGATGGTGGTGGATCATCTCCTACAGAGATGGGTCATAGTCCTGCTTCAGTGGGTATCTCCAGGGAGTTCCTGTACTATCAGGAGCCTCCTATACTAAGCAGAAGGAAATGTCTTTCAATCTTTGCTGGCAACATAGTTAGTATTATGTTCTCTAAACTACAATTCTGTCTTAACCTCTATCTTGTTTCTTTTTAACCAGTGTTTTAATGAGTAACACTGAGACTATGTCTGTATTTGTGAATTGCACTAATGGCATTTCAGGATTAACAGAGATGAAGAGAGCATTCATTTATCTTCCACAGTAATTGTTTATACAAGGTTTTCCAGAGTCACAAAAAAGGTTATAAATAAGTGAGAACTGAAATAGCACCTCCTGAGTATTGCTTTGTAGAGAAACTGAATAGAAATGAAAATGTCACATATATGCACAGTGAGTTTCATTCTTTTTTGCTTAATTTCTTTTAAAAATCCCACTGTGTTATTATAAGGGTTAGCACATTCTATCATATATTGGTAAAAACTTTAGATAAATGTCAAACACAAAGTTCTACAATAATTTTTAACTTATCATATCTTCTGCATCCTGGGGTGTATTGGAAGACCACATCTGGAATATTGCCTCCAGTTCTGGGGGCCTCAGTTCAAAAAGGAAAGGGAACTGCTTGAGAGAGCCCAGCACAGAGCCACAAATATGATTAAATTAATTAAGGGATTGGAGCATCTCCATCATGAAGAAAGGCTGAGAGAGCTGGGTCTCCTTAGCTTGGAGAAGAGGAGACTGAGGGGTGACCTCTCTGATGTTTACAAATATGTAAGGGTGAGTATCAGGAAGATGGAGCCAGGCTCTTCTCAGTGACATCCAATGGTAGGACAAGGAGCAACAGGTGCAAACTGGAATATAGGACATTCCACAGAAATATAAGAAAAAACTTTTTCACAGTGAGGGTGACAGAACACTGGAAGAGGCTGCCCAGAGAGGTTGTGGAATCTCCTTCTCTGGAGACATCCATAACCTGCCTGGATGCGCTTTTCTGTGACCCGATCTGGGTGTTCCTGCTCCAAAAGGAGGACTGACTAGATGAGCTCTCAAGGTTCGTCCCAATCCCTGACATTCTATGGTACTGTGATTTCTTGGGGTCCCTTCCAATCCCAGACATTCTGTGATTCTATGTTCTATATTCTATAATTTTGGTGCTCCTTAGGGAGAATGAAGTACAGAAATTGCTGGAGGAAAATTTTCATCTTCTGCCATGCAGGGATATATGGTTCTGCCTCTTTTAGTTCTAGCCTATTTGAAAACAGATAATTCAGAGACCAGGTCAATTCAGATCATTCCACAGTAATTCATAGGCATTCATGGGACAAGAGAAACCACTAGCATGTCAGGATGCTTTGAACATCACAGCATCATGATAATTCTTTACAGTGAGGGTGGTGAAACACTGGAACAGATTGCCCAGAGAGGTTGTGGATGCCCCCTCTCTGGAGGTGTTCAAGATCAGGCTGGACAAGGCACTGAGCAGCCTGATGTAGTGGGAGGTGTCCCTGCCTATAGCAGGGGGGTTGGAACTCGATGATCTTTAAGGTCCCTTCCAACCCAAACTATTCTATGATTCTATGATTCTATAAGAATATGCAGCTACAGTGTTAGAGGAGTAATTTTTAATCTCATTTTAACTAGGGTTAAAAAATACTCCTGTGAAAACATATTTTATATGTATACAGGATATAGGAGGTTTTCAGATGAAATGCATTAGGCCCACTGTCTACGTAACAGCTATGTGAGTAGATGTACAGAAGTGAGTTGACTTTAATCATGCCAGACATGTGAGCCAGCTAAGCCTTTGAAATATGTTTTCTTCCTGTTGAGGACAGTGAAGATTAATGGCACACAGATCTCTTAGACAGAGTTCTATTTATAACATAGGCTCATTTATAATATAGATCAAGAATTGCAAGAGGTTGCTGATGTGTCTCAAACTGAGGTATGACACTTGGTTATAAAAGCACCCTCTGTCTAATACCATGGAAAATAAAACAAGATGGCATTTCAACTCTTTTTGGGCATTTTAATCTTATTGCTTCTGTTTTGCATCCAAGAGGTTAGAGGCAGTTACGGTGGACTAGATTCATTACTAAATGCAAGTGCCTGCTTCTGAGTTTGTCTTCTGGTCTTTCTTAATGAGGGAGATGAATAGGCACTTCTGCAAAAATCAGCCTCCACTCAAATCACGTATCTGAAACTTATTCAAGTGAAACTATTTTCTCTCCATTAGTGCAGAGGGATCTCAAGGTGATTAATACACATGTAAGCACCTAGAGAGACCTAACTTAAGGACAGATGAAGCTCATCCTTGTGTGTAGCTGAGGGAGTGATAATTAGCCAGTAGCATCCCAATAACCGGAAGATGAAAGGTGATACTGAATGTGAGTGGGTTTGATGACTTGAGTTACAAACATATTGTAAATGGGAAGTGGTACAAGACAGCTTATGAAATCTGCTGTTACAAGCACACTGTTATCAGTGTTTAACATCTCCTGCTGTAATGTTATTATATTTTATATAATGCATATATATCATCTACAGACAGATTCTGAAGAAAGAACAAGAAAGCCTGCAAGAACAGTCTGCCTTCTCTAAAGTCTGTTGTTCCTTCTAAAGAATCATGTGTCCTCCAAGGTTCCTTTAGGTAGAGGGAAAAAAATACAAATATATGTTGACTAGGAATAACAGTATGAAGGAAAACTAGGGTTGTGAGCCTGATTCTTTCAACCAGGATTATCCAATAGGTAGGATTTACTGTGACATAATCACAGCTTTGAAACTCAATGTATTTCCAACATTTTTCCTAGACAAATATGCCTTCTCTAACTTTAGGTATTTGCTATGTAAAGCCTCACCCAGCTGCCAGTCCAGGTGGGTTCAATCTTCTTAGCAACCTATGTGTAAGTCTTGGATACTACAGAGAGTCACAAACAGCATTGAAGATTTGTATTTAAACAACTGATCTCCAGGAATGGGATTATTCTTTCAGATTAAGTAATGAAGATTTTAGTATCTAAATGACACAAGTTTAAGGCATAACTGCTGCAGCATTTCATTCAGCTCCCAAAACACATGCCATTAGTACCATTTGAGACACTTTATGCCATGTAGGGCTTAAACCTAAAAGAAGCTTGTAGATATGGCACAGGAATTACAGGAGGCCTATGCCCACCTGTACTTGTGTTTAGAGATCAGCAGAGATAGTCTAGAATATCTTGCATGGTATTAGGTACTTTAGGCAACTGAATCAAACCCAAGGTAGTATATTTAATGAAGTTTAAAGAATTATATAGGCAGTCCTAAATCCCTTATGGGTGGTCAACTGATATACTTTCAGTTCTGCTCTTCTACCTAATGTTGGATACGCAAAGTTCATTAAAAATTATGTTAGGAATTTTTTTCATGTGCTAAAGAGGATCTTGGCTTCATACCACAGCCATCGTGTGCCATAAGTTTCCATAAGGAAGTGTATGTCAGTCAAAAAAATGGACTGAACTAAGTAACAAATGAATAAATTAAGAACTGCAGTTTGGCTGATCAAGGTTTCCCAGCCTCTGACACAATTATGTGTGTATATTTTGTATATTTTGGGAACTGCATCATATTTTGTAAGGCATCTGTCATTGTATTCTTCCCATCAAGCTTCAGGTGTCACTAGGTGTTTTTTAATTAAGTTACATTAAAAACAAGATAGAGATAAGAAAAGAGTTTGAGAGCAAAAGTGTTAATGGCATTACACTCAGTTGAATAGACAGAGCAAATAATTGTTAAATTATTCACAAATTATTAACACAATTTTTTTTTAATCAGGCCCTGTCTTGTCTTTAAAGCCACATCTGCAGTCTGCAGTATTTAGCTACACATGCCAAAACAAGATGTCTCTGGTCTGACTTGAGCTACTTGTGATCTTGAAAGTATTTATAGAAAGCACTTGAAGAGACTAATGCTTATTTTCAAAATGCATCACCTAGAAGTAGATATTTCAGTATCAATAATTACAACTTCTAATTTAATAAATAGCAGCTCTTCTAGATGACTTTGCACACAATCATAGAATGTTAGCAACTGGAAGATGGGCCGGGGAGGGAACATTGAGAGATCATCCAGTCCAATCCTCCTGCCAGACTTCAAATTATAGTATAAAATTTGAATTCTATCTCTGTTAGAAAGGATTAGAAGGGACTCTGAGGTCATTCAGATTGTTTTCTTCTCTCAAACCATGACCAACTATACATTACTCTCTGCAAAATATCTGTCACTATTGCTCATTTTTATAATTACAAAATGTTTAAATTGATTCTCTTTTGCTTCAGTTTAAGTCCAGTGCTTCTTGTTGTACAAAGGATGAAGAGAAAGTTCATTAGTCTCTTTTCCACTACAGATCTGATGAAGACAAATTATTATCTCTCCTCTTTTCTTTTTTTTTTTCCTCTTTTTTTTCTTTTTCTAAAGAAAGGAATATGAGTGCCTTCAATATGACAAGTTTCCTGATCAAACTCTAAATGCATTGAGCAGTCCCATTAGCCTCTATCCACCAGCCCAGGAGTAACACATCAGCATGGAATCCAGTCCTTGCCTGGCATCCTGTCCTCTCCATTGCTCATTCTGACTTCTTCATTTCACTTCTTGGTGACCCTAGACACTTTGTAAATGTCTGATGCTGTCAGTGGGAACTATTGCATCCCAGATCTAGCTCTGCATGTATATTGCAGGATTGGTCCCAGGTCAGCTTGACCACCAACCTACCTGTGCTGTGGTCACCATTTGTCCCCAGCTTGGCTTCTCCTGTGCAATCCTTTTTCTTAAAGATACATTTTGCTTCCCTCACACTGGAACTGTCTTTAATTTTGGGCTTTTCTTCATCATTTTTTTGCTGATTTATTGAGATCATTATGTATTCTAGTCATTCCCTCCAATCTTACTGCAGCTCCTCCTAGCTTGGTGCTGATTAGTAATTAAATAAGTATACACTTTATGCTTTTGAAATAATTAAGGGAAATACCGAGTGGTTCCAGAGTGAAGACAGACCCTGTGAAGTTCCACTTACAGCATCCTTCCAGCTTGGCAGCAAACCTTACTATCTACTCCCTCAGTATGATATTCTTCCCTTCCAGCAGAGCCATATTTCCTTAGCTTGTTTAAGAGAGACCTGCTGAAGTTTAGCCACATGATTTCTATTTCTTCTCTCCTTTTTCAGGAAAGCTCTTAACTTCTCACAGGAGGAAGCTGAATGGATATGACATGATTTGTTCTCGGCTGCTCTTCATCTCCTTATAAGCACGTACCAGCTGTATACATCTAGTTCAATTATTTATTCCACCATTTTCACAGGAACTGAAGGTCAGCTGCTAGGTTACTCCTTACAACCATTAAAAACAGACAACACATTTTCCTTTTCCAGGCTTCTGAAGCCTCTCTAGTCCTTATGAGTTCAGAAAGTTGCTGACCCTGAGACTGTCTGAGTCAGTACCATAAACTGAATTTCAGCAAGCTCAGACAGTTCAAAGCATCTAGCTTATCTAGCTGCTCTCTAATTGGCTCTTCTAACTGCTCTTCTGGCCTGAGATTTTGCCCCTCGCTATTGATGGTGACGTAATGAGCTGTCTGATGAACACTGTTATTGTCAGTGAAGGCTGAAGCAAAAAAATGCAGAAAATGCTTCTGCTTTCCTTTGCATCATCTGTAGATAGCTATCTCCCCTTGTTAAGCACCAGTTCAACTCTTGGCTTGATCTTCTTCTTCCATGGTAGTAGATTAAATTTGCAGAGGGCTCCTGTTCTCTTATCATCCTTACAAGAACATTTGCTACATTTTTCCTTTTTAAATATAGAGGGGTTTGCATCTAATAGGAGCAGACTGTTTTTTCAAGAGTGCTTACCAGGTTATTTGACTATCTGAAGATTCTGTTCAGGTGCCTAAATGCAGATTTATGTCTCTACCTGAAAATGTTGTTTTATTTAAAGAAGTATCACATTCACTTAGCTGCTTTCAGCAACAAAATAGGAGGGGGGGGGAACAGTCAGCTACTACACCCAATTTATCAGAACTTCAATCTTTTAAAATGTTGTTTTCTTAATTTATTTAAAAGGAATAAGCTATTTCTTTTAATGGTTTTGATAATTCTTCCAATAAAATACTAATTTCTTTTCCTTTTACACACATAGCAGTCAGAAGCTTATTTCTTGATTTAAAATTAAAGTAATTACTTACTGCATTATTTCCGTAATAGAAAGGCTTTAAATTACTTCCCAATTTGGAGTGCCTCAGTGGTTTCTACAAAGTGGTTATCAATGGTGTCTAGCTTCATTTCCACTGCAAAATGGAAGAATCTTTTTAATATTAACTCATACTCTTCTTTCAGGCATTCAGAACAGCTTTAAATGACTTTTTCCTCCTTTAAGATAGAAAGAATTACCTTAAGCTTAAGGCCACAAACTAGGTTTCCATCATGTCTAACTCCACATGGCTCCTGTTTGGGAATCCTTCATGATCAGAAGCAAGATACTTATGGCCTGTCCACATGAACATTATTCCTCTAAACTGCATAAATACAAGGGTACTCTGTTATAAAAGTTAATTCAGCATATTACTGATTCTGTGCATGAAGTCCAGCTAGAATCAACAAAAATTTTTCGGTGCTATGCTTTTTTCTCCTCTCAATTCACATTTTGTGGGTAAAGAGCAATTCTATTTTCAGTTCCAAACAAACTGACAGATATAGACATCCAGGCTTTTTCATTTCAGCCTGAAATATTTAGTAAAATCATAAGCAATGGATAAAAACATCCTATCGTGAGCTGCACTGGGCTCAGTTCCACATCCAGTTCTGATTCCAGTGCAAGGTAATCATCACGTGCAGCTTCCTTAACTCTATTATTCTGGGGGGACAGGGGTGGGAGAAGAGAGAGAAAAAAGAGCCTAAAGATTAAACTAAAAATAACATCATGTCTACCCTACATGTACCTAGCAAAATAGATATATATTGGATACAAGCAAGGAAATTAAGACTGTCATGTAACTTTTAATGCACTAAAAATAACCAAGACTTAACTGCAAGGGCAATTTCTGAGATTCAAAAAGCTATTTCCCAAATAATAGCCATTAAACTAAAAGTACGACTCTTGTTTTGTATATTGGCATCTCATGATCAAATTTTTCAGTTCTGGGTTCTAGATGTTTTTTGGTTTTCTTCAGTGAAATGGAGAAGCTGCAAAAGTGAAGGTTTGAATTTGAAGGACTTTTTAATTTAATATGATATCTGATGGGAGGACCAGAAACAACAGATGTAAATTTGAAGAGGGTAGATTTAGACTTGACATAAGAAAGAAATTCTTTACAGTGAGGGTGGTGAAACACTGGAACAGGTTGCCCAGAGAGGTTGTGGACACCCCTTCTCTGGAGGTGTTCAAGACCAGGCTGGACAGGGCACTGAGCAGCCTGATGTAGTAGGAGGTGTCCCTGCCGATAGCAGGGGGGTTGGAACTCGATGATCTTTAAGGTCCCTTCCAACCCAAACTATTCTATGATTCATGCCATTGTCCATCATCCAATGGGTGTGGTACTGCTCCTATTTCAGATATAGTAATTTTTCATAACTCATGACAGCCACAGCTCAGTGCTCCTCAACAATCTCAGATAGCCAAGTTCAGAGAAGGGAAGTGAGCAGCTACTGGAACACCCAATATGATGGATTTCTTACTGCTGCTGGAGCTAAGCTAATAGATATACTTTTTCCTCCAGTTATTCACTGGTATTTACCTTCCACCTGCACTCACAGCAAAAGCACTCAACTAGTGAGTCTGCCTGTTGGTTCTGCTTTATTTAGTCTCACCTCTACCAGATGTGTCTGGAGTTCAGGGAATAACTGATGTTATAGGGAAGGGAGATTTGGCAAAACCAGAGAGTGTGCTTCAGTCAATGTAAATAAGAACATCTGTAATAATTTTAATATCACATTATTATTGTGATTATCATTAATTGCATCAAATGTTTCCAGGAGCTTTGTTTTCTGTCTTTGCAAAGGCAATGAGGACAAAATATGTAGGTGAAAAAGTGTTTCTCTGCAGGATATAGATGTCAATTTATAGGCACTCCATATCCTTCATCAGAACTCGCTAGATTAAATGTTTTCGACTTGTGATAATTCCAAATGTGCCTTTAATAGATAGTTCCCAGCCAGTACAGAAAATTGTCTGAACAGGAAATTGTTTGGAAATCATGAATTTAATCTTGAAAAAATAATCAGTACAGCTCGGATCCACTGACAAGCCTATTGCTAGTTTATTCATCCCAGGGAATAGCCAGTCTTCAGGAATTCACAAAGACCATATCACGAAGTCTTACTGCAGAGGAGACACTCATCCCACAAAACTGGATGCACCAAAGAAATGGGGAGAGGGAGGAGAGAGATATCCACATGTATTTCACAGTCAAGAGTATGGCAGTTTCTCTCAGGAGTCCTGAAACTTTAGAGAATGTACCATAGTCTTTAGGTAGCCTGGACTAATTTCTGTCTTTTCCCACCACAGCAGTCCCAAATGGCTTGTTATAACTTATCTGGGTATAAACTGTATTTCCAACTCCAATGTCATGTACCATGAGACACCTCTGAATTGGGAATTACTGTCACAAGCAGCATCTAACTGGGTATCCATCTTTTTCTACCTAAGTTTCTGATTACGTCATTTAATAATGCTGGACCCTGAGGCAGATCTACCAGTCCTGTTGCATTATACTCCTCTTTGTATGTGCTCCTTTTTTATCAAGTTGCTGCCTCTTGAAAATTCCTGGGCCCAGTACTTTAGATTTGATGTCTCAAGGGCCAGGTAGAGGGGAACAAACATTTCCATTGACTTGCTGAAGATACCTGTACTACAGCTAACATCAACCAAGCCCATGTGAAAACCTCGATTACTACCAAGGCATATGTTATTGACTGCTTCTGTCTTATTTATCAGTTATGTCACCAAATGTGTTAAACTTTTCTTAGAACTAGAGATTCTGAGTCTGGCTTAAGGGATCCTCCAGCTGAACTGCAGCTGATCTTGCATACCAGCTTTTAGATTTCTCCTTGACTCTATCCCTTAATGCTAAATTTAAGAACCTGAGTTTTTAGGGACATTATGTCCCAATATAAACAGCTATATGTGCTTTACCAATTTTAGTATTTCCCTACTAACATGCTGGAGAACTGTAAGTAAAAAAGCAGGTGGCATTTTCTGATAACTTGCAAGGTAAGCCCTTACTAAAGCAAAGAGATAAGCATTTCCAGTTTCTCCTCTGCTTCAGACATTGGGAATGGTGCCACATTTCAGAGAAGTAGCATGAATCTACATATATACTCAAGAAACACAGAATCATTCTAGAAAGACAAATTTCCTCATCAGCTGATCTACAAATGAGGAAAGAACCTAACAGAGACAAAACAGGGTTGCAGATGTTCTTCATACATGCACTTCCAAGGATTCAGTCCTTGGAGTATTTCACCATCTTTTCAAAACTTATCTTGACATCATTTCATTTGCTGCACCTCATGCTGTTACTTTGCTTATCCTACCTGTTAACACAGGTATATAAACTTTTTGTTACTTCTTGTCCTTCATCCCCTTTAGCTGAAGAAAGAGTGCTTTTGATGCTGTTCAGTGCAAGATGATGCACTGATTTGGTAACAAACATTGTCCATCAAATTTAGCTCCTCCATCTTTGAAATTTTGGATGCTGCTACACACAGCCGTGAGGGCAGGCAGACAGACTTTCCTTGCTCATTCAGTAAGCAGTGTCCAGATCACACAACTTCTTAATGGGAAAGTGGTCTTCTGAGCACATCTAATTCTCCACACTGTCTGTGGAGTGGGCTGCATCAAATAAAGCACTCAGAGGAGTGTGGTGTGTAAAGCTCAACATCAATATTGCATTACCTCACAAAGAGTTTTTCAGCAGAGCTGGAAAGGAGTACTGAGCAGCTGTAAATACTTTTCTAGTTTCCTGGAAGAGGTGCACTGGACTGGAGACAGGAGGTTTTCCCCAAAGTTTATGTGGAAAGCATAAATCCTAAAAATTCAGTTACTGCGTGTTCACTCTGAAAATAGGAAAATAGATTTTTAAAAACAATGCCATTGATTCTTAACTGTAGTATAGGATTATGAGACACTAGCCATGAAAAGCCAAGGCTCATTTCAGCATGTATTGAATTTATAATCAATAAAATAATTACTTGATTCCATCTTAGGTACTCGGTCAATTAATTATATTTAAGCAATTATTTCTGGCTTCGAGGATTGTTTTACCTATATTGCATAGCAAAGTAATTATATAATTAGGAAGAAATTAATCACTCTGTCAAGGTAGTTTTCCATCTGCAATGAATAGATGAAAAGTAGAACAAATGTGTATTTCAGTATTACTTCTATGCACTTTTGCACACCTACCTAGACTAATAAAGACTAATCACCATTACGCTTGTGCCATGAGGAAAAATTCACATTGTCTAAATCAGACCAGAATTGAAGCATTTTATGGAATTACTAATGCAATGTAATTAATTGGCAATCAGTGAATTGTATATTCAGGATCAATATCAGCAATGCAACACATGAACCATAATGGTACACACCTACAAGATATTAGTCTGCGTAGACTAATTTCTAAATGCCCCTTTGGCACTAATCCCCAAATTCATAATCACATATGCACACATTTGTTTACAGTTACATAAACAGATCCCTACACACACATCCCTCACAGGCTGTGAAAGTTACTAGCATCCGTCTCTTTGTAGGATGCAGTCCCCATCCCATGGGAGATGTGGTTGATCTATATGTCAGTGTGTTTGTGCTGCTCCCTGTGGATCCCCCTGCCCGTACAGGGAGGAGCTCCGCTGCAAGGGCATGGGCACACACTCAGGGGTCCCTGCTTGCTGTTCCTTTCTGTAAGGGTAAACATTTCCAGCAAAATTCTGCAGGAGGATGCTCAACCCAGCCTGCTCAATGTGTTGATGCAGCTGAGGGATTTCTGTCAACAACAAACCAGGTTTAATCTACTGCTCTGTTCTGGCATCTCTTGTTTTCACCTTAATGACTGCAGCATCAGCTCCAGGTACATTCTGACTCTTTTATTTACACCTGACCAGGCTGGTATATTCAGCTCTGTTCAAATTCCTGCATTTCTCTGCTGTTGATAGAATCCTTCCTCTTTTTCTATTTCTTTTTACAAGAATGAAATTTCATACATTGTGTTCAAAAGGTTAATCCCTTGTTCTGAAATTGCTTTTGGTTGGTCTTTTTTCTGTTTGTGAGGGTTTTTTGGTTTTTTTTTTTTTCTTTTTTAAAAATCTTTCTGACTACATTATAAGTAGTTTTTACTAAAACTGGCAACAGATGCTTCAGCTTTGTTCAGGGATGGCAAACTGTTTCCTAGTCTCAGAACTGATCTGCATGGTGTGGTTTTATCTTTGCAGACTGGCTTCAGGCTCACACAATTCAGTGCTGGTGGCACTGAATGGTAGAAACAGGAGAACTGTGAAGCAATAAGTGAGGAACATTGAGAACATTTGCATTGCCTAACATCTTGAAACACACATTCACACATTTCATAAGAAATTATGAATCTGAAAAATTTTTACAGGTGTTTTTACAGGATTTCACCAAGATAAAACATAACACATCAACTCATGAAACTCAGAATCCAAGAATTAAGGAAAATTTTCCAATAATCTCCTGTCATTTGTTACTGACTTTTTTGACAGACCATGTGTGGTCTTTGAACGAATGTTTTCCACAACTTCTGGAGGCTGTATTTTGAAAGTACTGGCTACTGTCTAAGAAGAAATATCTGGGTCCTGAGGCCTTTTTCTGAGTGGCAGCATGGAAGAGATTTTTCTCCTCTACCAAGATGCTATACTTAATTAAACTTGTAGGAACTTCATAGGCCTGAGATGTTCACTTCCCTTGTAGACGTCTATATAAAGGATTAAATTTCAATTAAAAAAAAGCTGGAGGGACAGAAAACCCAACACTTTTATACAAGCAAACTATGGAATGATTTTTAAGACGTTAGATTTTGAAAAGAGACAAAAGGAAAAATATTTCAAGGATTTTGAAAACAGATTCAATTTTTTTCTCATCACTGAAGAAAAAAATAATCCATATGAAAAATTGCAGTGAAACATTTTATCCTGCATAATATTTTTATCAGAAACAGATACAACAGTTCTACTTTTCAGTGATGTTCAGAGTACAAAATATTGGAGGATTTAAAGAATACTAACTTTTATTTAAATCAGAACTCCAGGGACTATTGCTACTTCTGGTATTTTCATTACACACAGTTTCTCATCACGTATAAAAAATCCTCACTCATTTGAAAGAAATAACATTAAGGTAGTTCTGCAATATGCAAATTGAGGTTTAGATTAATTAACCTAAAACTGTGTAAAAAAATCATGAAGAATAAGAAATGTAGAGTTAAAATAATCCTATTAAACTACATATCTTATAATACCACTACTATAGAAAAAAAAAATTATTTAAACAAGGTTTATGTATGCCTTTTGAGATTTCATAGTAGTCAGAGACAATATCCAGAAAACACAGAGCTGTTTTTCATAAAACACATGCTTCCTCAAAGTCTTTTTTTATTTCCTTCCTTATCTCTTCTAAGTTGTCAGCAATATTATTTTTAGGGACCAAGATTCTTCAAGGTTGTAACAACCTTCCCACTGAGCTGGTGGATACTAAGCAGCAGCTTGTAGGGTCAACAGTAGTTCAAAAAAGAAGCTCCAATCACTAACTCATCAAAAAGAATCAAGTAAATAGTTAAGTGTTGCTCCCGCACATTATGCAGTGGTGCTACTTAATGATCACTGGAAAAATACTCTGTTCCCTTCTGTAGAGATATAGAAGTTGATTGCTTACACTAGAAAATTATATTTATTTTCTGGGGTTTTTTATCCAGACAACATGCAAAGAAATCTCCTTTGTGTGCAGAAACTTTTTAGCTTTACTTCCAAAAATTAGGTTAGTTGTTCTACTGCTGAGACTATGTTCTCCTGCATTACTTTTACTGTTGTTCAGACTCCTCTCCACATTTCTTTCACTGAGTTGACATTTCTTGGAAAAGAGGTAGACACACTCAGATACACAAGTCTTAACAGTACTCTACTCACATATCTGCCTATCATCGTTACATATACTTTGATTTACACATTATAAGATTGCACTTGCACTGTTTGCTTTTACGATGATGCAGATTGACCAGACTATCAACTAAAATTATTGCCTCCAGCCAATAAATATTGTTCATTTTGGTAATTCTTGTTAGCAGTCAATAAGTGTATCATATTGTCTCATATTGTTGTCTTATGACATATCATACTACAGTCCTTTGTGGCTTACACTGCTTCTATGGTGATTTCTCAGCAGCAGCACAGCCTTTGCCTTAAGACAAGTGTTGTTTGCTCATTTTATTAACATACTCTTATGCCAAGGTCATTGAAGCAGACACCAGCTGAGTTTGATCTCAAGAAGGGTTTTTTTGAGAAAAAAACCACACACATCACCTTTTTCTGTTTCTGAGTATCTTACTATTTCACCTTTAATCAGTTCCTAGTCTGTTTCCATTTCTACTACTCTAATCTAGTAGTCTATTACACAGCATCACTTTTCTATGCTTCACTGAAAATGTAATAAATATTTTTCAATTTCTATGTTGAGAAAATAAATTATTTTAGCAAGCAAACACTATCATGTCAGTCTATCACATTTTATGTAGCATTTTTTCCCTTTCTATATATCAATGTTTCTAGTCATTCTGCTAATTTTGCACATTAGGGTAGGTTAGCAAATTGGTGCTTACCTCAATTACTCACAAACGCCCTTTGTAAATATTTATTAAATATTCAGTTCCCAAATCAAGCTTTTATCCCCTCAGAGTGACGGATGTTGATACAAATTTACAATTAATCCAGGCTATCACTTATTTCAGTATTCTGCAATGGTGTTTATCTGGCTTGTAATTTGCAATTGAGATACAGCTCTGAATTTGTGTCAATTATGCATCCCCTCTGTGTCTTTCCTCATTTCCAGATCCACATCCTCAGTGAAAGACAAAGCACTTGTTTAGGACTTAGACATTCTGTATTATTTCTGTTTTCTCATATCTTTTTTGCACATATCAGTAAAAATATTTACTAATCACGTTCATGTTATTTGCAAGCTTGGACTCAGATGGATTTTTGACAACTTGGATTTTACCCTTACATTATTTGAATCATTGTATGATTTGTAGGACTTTCGTGGTATGGATTTTTCTTTTCCTTTCATTGTAGATGCTCATTTTACACAAAACATCTTTGTTAAAGTTATTATTTATCCAATTCAGTGCGTATTCCTTCTCTGCTTTTCTCACCATTCACAGGCTACAGTTTGCAGTTAATTATTTTGTTCACTTTCAGTTAAAGATATTTGAAGCTTCCAGCAAATTCATGTCTTTGACCTGATTTTAGTAACTGCTTTTCTCGCTTTACAACTTGCTGGTTTGAAATCAGGAAGGCAGAAGACAGGAAATACATTCACTGATTAAGAAGACAACATAAATTTAAAATCAAGAAAGTGTGAATGTCCATGTCAATGCAAATCCAGTCATATTGAAGACAAACATAGGGTTCAGTTAAATGTTCCTTTCCACTTCATGTGTTTACAGCTTTTTGTCTGTCGCTCTTAGGACAGTTTGCAAAATTAATTGATTGAGAACCATAACCCTCTGCAAGGTAGACAATTATTATTCTCATTTACAGATGGGTAAACAAATATTGAGGCTAAGTGGCTCACCCAAAGTTAATCAGTGGTGGAACTGTAACTTCACGCTCCTGAGTGACAGTCCTGTAGATTATTCTGCCTTCCCAGCCTGTTTAATGTTGCCTATACAAGCTGATAACATGGAGGAAGGTTTGCATGTGGCTTTCTTACTGCCTCCCACTACCTATCTTGCACTTAAATTTACCTGCTTCAAATGGAGCCTGATCAACAATTATCACAATAGCATGAGCATTCAACAGAGGCCATTGGCAAAGTCAACAGAAAGAGATCCATGGTGGCTGAAAATCAATAGGGCAGAGAGAAGAATAAAAATTATTTCTGTAATGACTCCTTTCAAAATGAGTATTCGAGTTGCATGAGAACTCAGGACTCAAATAGTGTTGCATGGTCTTATGAATAGTAATGAAATCAAATCCTAAACAGAGGTATTAGATTTTAATTGAGCTATTCTTTAAAAGACTTTTTTTTCCACAGTGTCAAGGTCATATTCTCACAGATAAGAAGTTTATTATACGAGAGGAACAGTGATAATAGGCACTGGAGACACATTGAGTACATGTGGCATGCTACATGAAAGAGGAGAGAAAATGTATGAAAAGCAATAATTGAAGTATACACAAAAGACATTCCCATTGATAAGTAGTTTAAATTATTAAAGCATACAAGAGGTTATTAAGTAGAGTGTGTATAAATTACTTTTTTGCTGAATATAACTTTTGTTACTCTCCAAAACTTATTCTTCTTTTTAAATGACGTTTAAATACAATTAAAATTTAAATTATCTTGAAATTTTCCTTTAAGACAGGTGTTCTACTAGAAGTCCTGATGCATTTGGGATCAGGTTGTCTATACAAGATTTTTATTGTCTTTAACGATGAGTCTGAATAGTGCTGCTTCTAACACACTAGACATCTTGGCTCTGAGGACTTCTCAAGGCTTCCCTAGACTCAGCAAAGACTTTAAGTATGTGGGAAACTTTAAATATATTATTATTCTCATATTCCTCAGGCAGGGTTTAATCACTGAATTCAAATGCATAAATGTTTTGGTAAAATATCTCCTCTACTTTCCTGTTTGTGTTACATCACACTGGGATTCATGTTGTTTTACGCAGCTTTATGGACTATCCAGCACAAAGTGTCTGCCTTCTGCAAATTTTGCATTCCACATAACTGATATTTCTGATATTAAATCTGGATCCTTTTCAGATTTCAAAGCACGACCTTTTTCACTGTTATTTTTCATTAGCCAGTGTAGTTCAGGATGGTCCATTCCACAGGGGAAAGGAAAAGTCATATGGGTCTGTGGCAAGGACTTTTCAATTAAGCTGTGGGCTGTGCAGAAATATGTGCAAAAATGAGTTCTCCACATTACACTGTCTGTGTCAAAGAAGCAAATAAATTTTCCTGAAATAGAGTCCAGTTTAAACTCCTTCTCTGGAAACTTATACCTAGATGCACATCAAACGATCTGCCTCCTGATTTGCAATGCTTGACAAATAAAATATTTTTTAAAATGTGGTTGTCACAGTCCTTTCTGATTTACAGGAATAATCTCCTTTACAGAGAGGGTGTCATTGTTTGTGGGGGTTTTTTTGTCGTGTAACCTTTCAATAATCATATTTTGTTTATTCTGTACAGAAACTGTACACAATGTAATCATAGATCATAGAATAGTCTGGATTGGAAGGGGCCTTAAAGATCATTGAGTTCCACCCCCCCCGCCATAGGCAGGGACACCTCCCACTACATCAGGCTGCTCCGTGCCTTGTCCAGCCTGGCCTTAAACACCTCCAGAGAGGGGGCATCCACAACCTCTCTGGACAATCTGTTCCAGTGTTCCACCATAAAGAAATTCTTTCTTATATCCAGCCTGAATCTACCTGCTTCCAATTTACATCCATTATTTCCATGCCATACCAAAGGCAACATATAATATTCATGGAACAAAATTAGAGAACATCCATGTGCCCATATGGCACAGAGAAATTACTATCCTATTAATTATAAGCTTCATATTAGTTAAAACTGGAGTCAATTTACTCCTAATATGTAAACAACCTATCTTTTATAATAGTTTATCCATAATCCTCTCATCAACAATCATTTCAAGCACAGCAACAGAGTATTACAAAACCTGTGTAAAGACTTCACTTATTGCAGTCTCACATCTTCACTGGTGACACCTATTGGCAATCACAAATGAGATCAGCATTGTCAGAAAAACTGATCTGATGTCATTGTTTGCCTCATTCTCATTGCTCACAGTATTTATACACTCATCTTCTACATTTGTTGGAGTTTAGTATCACATCTGAAACAGACCCTTGGTCAGTTGTTCATTTAAAGATATTGGTCAATATAGGCATTTAAACTAAGAGCTCAGATGAATTTCTAACATTCAAGTATAAATTTCTTTGAATTCCAGGGTTTTTTCATATTTTAGAAGTACCAGAAAAGCATAGTTTTTAATTTTATATCTCACATTAAACATTTTTTTTTCTAAATTTGGATATTTAAATAATTAATTCATCCACTGAATCTAATTCCAAAGACACAGATTTGATGAAATTTGTCTCTCCCATACTGGAACAGTTGATTTTTTTCTTTAGATATGGAATCTAAGTTATTATCTTAATTATTTTAGTACACTAGAGTAGGATTAGCATTCCTTTTACTTATCCCTAAATACATAATTTTCCTCTTGACACTCTGAAAAGATCACCAAATTTTGAAGCACTACAAATATTATCACAGCATCCTGAAGACCCTCCTTGCTTTTTTAAAGTTCTTATTTATTGCTATGGCTATATAAGATTTTTCTGAACCATAAGACAAGAGATAACTCCCAAGAATTCCTCCAAATATTGTGTGATTCTAGGTGGCAGACAGAAGGGTTCCTATGGATATGGTCCTTATTGTTCTGAAAATATCCAATATTTGTTTCAGAGTGTAATTTTCATTTACATTTTTGCAATAAGCACTCTACCTGCAAATGCATTCAAGATAGCCTTGAGCATTAGATTCTACCTTTTTTTTAACTCTCATGGTCTATCACAGAAGATTCAATTATCACAGGAATGAGGAAATCATATAAAGGTTTTACAATTACATATTTGGTATTTGCTTTAAAATTAGCCAGAATTTCTAGTGGTTTTGATGTACCGATACCTGTAATGCCACTGTTTCCTCTGAGCTTAAAAATTAATATATGTCCACAATGCCTTATATACTATGTGGTCTAAGGATTATTTTTGAGCAAATACTAATTACTAAATGTGATTTCTTTTTCATTCCTCTTGGCCTTGGACACCGTCTGATATTCGTATTGATAAAAGTTTTCATAGATTTGCTAAAGAACAGTTCTTTCTCTGCAATGTTACTTATAATCAATTTTTTGTGGTATTTTATACTTAGCATCATGGTATGTTTAAGTGGGTTTTGGATGGACAGATTTTATAGGAACCAGGTTTTGCCATGTGAAGACTTTAAAATCTACAGCAGTCTAAATGGCAGAGGAAACATGAATGGAAGAACAAACCTTGATATTAAAGAAGGATCTGATCATTTGAGTAAAGTATTTAGCATTGTATCTAGGCCAGGTCATAGACCAATGACAAACACTTCAGTGAAAGGTCTAAGTACTGAAAAAGTCATGTAATGGAAATGACATGTCCATAAATGGTTTACTTTGTAAATGGTTGAGGACCAGCATAAAAGCACTGAGTTTTGTCAGATAAAGGTTTATACCCTTTCTTTTTTCATGACTTTTCTAAATGTATTACAATTATTGTAGATAATGAAGAACTTTGATTTGATTTTCATGAGACATGATTATTTGTGTTTGATATTTTCTCCTGCACAGTGTATTCTTCCTATATTCAAAAAGAAAAAAATTGCAAGGTCTATTAAGAGAATCACTTGGACTTTTGGGGCAACTATCTCTTTGTTTCCAATAGTTATTGTAATTAGAAAGATTGCTTTCAATCAGATTTGGGTGTGCTGAAATATTTCTAAGGAGTAATTCTCTGACTTTTAATGGTGTTTTCAAGCATCTAGTTTTAAGAAATTATTGTAGCTCAAATTTCTCCCTGCAGTACCTGGAGAGTGAAAGACTTTTCCAGAACCTGTAAGGTTAGGAATACAAACACTATGCTTGTGCAGTGTTACACAGCTGCATCTCCTCTGAGCTACCCTTGAATGCCAGGAGTCAGACTTCTAGAAGTGGGGTAAGAGATTTTAGAGCTGCTGGTGCACTCAAAGCCCCCAAATCACCTCTTGGTGATAGCCAGTGAGTTGGGAAAGGCTTCACCTGGCACTGAACTCTCATAGTTTCACTGTTACAGAAATTAGATGTGAGATACATGGCAAAGATCAGATTAAAGGTGGTCTGCTTTCCACATCCCTCTGAACTCAAATGCATATTCATGTGCATATTCAATAGAGTTCACTGCATATGATGTGCTGAGGATTTACCTATATGCCTACCAGGTCCTCTCTCATCTATTAAAGAGTAGCAGGTGAATTAATGACCAGTAAACACAATTTAAAATATGCAGATTTTTCCTCATTCTTGGTGAAAGCAAAAATAACCTACAAATAATTTATTCCCCTCATTTTGATCTTTTTCTTTTATAGCTGTTGTCCGTAAAGATGGTAGCCTTCCTTAACAGGTTTGTTACAAATGCCAGATGAACCTCTGGAATAAGGGTTTTCTGAGAGATTTTCACAGAAACCAGCCAACACTTGATCTGTGTGCTTAACTACTCCAGCATTTTCTGAAACAATCAGGACTTAATGGTCAACGACAAAAATTGGGGAATAATTTTGAGATTAACCAAGATAAGTGTAGCAAAAGAATGATAAATAAAGGGTTTTCTACATTCTTTCATCTCCCCAAAGGTAACTGAGGATTAGAGACCAGCCAAAGGTCAGTTTTGCACAGTTTTCATCATGCACTAACACTGTGATCCATTTCTGAAAAGAAAATTTCATCTCTCTGCTAAATTCATACCTTACTAAAAAATGCAGGTGTATGTAGGTGCATTTTGTGGTTTAATGCCAGCCAGCAGCTAGGACCACACAGCAACTTGCTCACTCCCCCACCTGGGATGTAGAAGAGAGTCAGAAAAGTGACAAAAATAATGTGTTGAGATAAAGACATTTTCTTAAGTACAGCAAGGGCCACACATGTAATCAAAGCAAAACAAGGAATGCATTCACTGCTTGCCATCTGCAGGCAGGTGTTTAGTCACCTCCAGGAAAGCAAGTCTCCATAACATGTACTTGGAAAAACAAAACACTATAACTCCAAACATCATCCTCTTTCTTCTCTCATCTTTAATGATGAAAATTATGTCTGTTACGTGGTACAAAATATCCTTTTAGTCAGCTGGGATCAGCTTTCCTGGCTGTATTCCATCCCAGCTTCTTCTGCCCTCCCAGGCCCTACTGACTGTGTGGTGTGAAGAGCTGAAAAAGCCTTGACTGCTTATCAGCAACCAAAAACACAGGTGTGCTATCAATACCATTTTTCATTCCAGATCAAAACACAGTGGTACAGTAACTGCCATACTTAGTAACTTAGTATACTGTAGTATAGTAAGAAAGTCAACTATATCCCATCTAAAACTGTATCTGTAATTAAGGAGGCCTTGAGTGCATTCAAATTGTGGCCTTTGGTGGACATTTCAACCCTGTAGAAGGATTGAAAATTAGTTTTTGCTAAAAGTTTGAGGGACTTCAAGCCCTTTTTTGTGTACTGCATGTGTACTCTATTGCTTCCTTCAAGAACATGTTTGTTCCCCACAAACCCCCTTTCAAAATTGTAAGTTTATAGTGAATGAACATATGTAAATACATGCAATTCAATGAATAAATTTTGAAAATTTTTCCCTTCAGTGGGTGCTCTTTCTGGAGGAAAAAAAGCAGCACTTACAAGAAAGACATAGAAAGATATGGCATTCCTACAGCTGTCTATTCCAGTCATCAAACAACACCATTTGAACAAGTTTTTATCTTTTCACATGCACTTTTCAAACCAATCACAAGGAGATAGATATAGGCACAGACACATGCTGCAACCATAACTGTCCACTCAGTCTCCTGCTCAGGTTGTGGATAACACAGATCTCATATCAAGACTTAATATATGCTGGGAGCAGCACTATTTGGTCAGAGTTTAGCACATAGGCAGGACATGGTGGTCAGAAAGGGCTGATGGTCATTACGCAGCCACTATCACTGCAGTTTACTCTTTTGCAGCCATGATCCTTCTATACTGATTTCCTGGCAGGTTTTTTTTTTCAGAATCTATTAACTGATCTTAATAGTATAGACTAGACTTCCAAGCTGGAACTCATAAACACCTCAGCTTACCCAAAACATTTTTAAAGCAAATCTAACAGCAATTGGACTGCTGAGGCTTTTATGCTTTTGCACTTCCTGATGTAATATAGGGGACAATTGCACAGTGACAGAGGAGGAAGGATGAGAACCCACACTGTCAGCTAGGCTACTATCTTGCTCACAGGTGCATGAGTTATTGGTGAGTCATGATTTAAAGATTTTCAGAAACCTTGTTCATAAATTGATGAATTTGAGAATTCACGTGCTGGACTACTCTGTACAAAGTGGATTGAGCTGTTAGTCAAGTTTCTTTGTTTTCTAATAAATTCCTAAAACAAAGTTTATTTTGCAGAGTCTGTTGTGTCATCCACAGTCCAAATAGATCATGACAAATCGTGACTTCATTATGACTACAGAAAAATCATTTTTCCCTTTGCCTAATGTATGTCTTTCTCTCTTTCTGCTTCTCATTGAAACAAAATTTATTTACCATAGTACTAACACTACAATTACTTTTCAGATGCCATCATTCAGAATGTGCAATGAAGGTCTGAAGTTATTTCTCTGATCAAAGCGCTATATGAAGCTAATATTTCTGTGCTATTGCACTCTGTCTTCTCCCTCTATTTCTCTCTGCTATCCTGCTGTTTACTCTGTATCAAAAGAATTCTCCACATGATATTATTACCAAGTACCTCATCAGTTCTCTGCGTGCAGCCAGTACAAGCAAAGTTTCTAATTATTACAATATTATTGTATTAGTACTGGTCAATCAAAGGAACCTTTCAAGTGAAAGAAAAATCGATAGGTAAAGAAAAATAGACAAAAGTGTGACTTTCTGTAATGTATTCAGACATCTTTGTTTACATCTATGGATTTCATAGAGATTCTGGTGATGCTTTTAGCAGCATACTTAAAAGCTACACTCTCTTTTTGACCTTCCATTTGGTGACAAAAGAACAGGGAACATGGATTCAGTGCACAGTTAAGAAGCAAGCTGATCCTTAGCTATGAAGAAATGCCACATGGTATTCTTACTGATGGTTCTTTTGCAATTTGTTCTTTACTTCCTCCACAACAGCTGCTCATTTTCCTGTAGACTTCACAGAGAAACTCATACTTGCTGTTTCTCTGTCAAAACCCTTCTTCCTTCTTTTTCCAATTCTCAGCCCCAGAAATCTTTCATAAAGGTCATGAAAGCACATGTGATGTCAGTGTTTGTGTCAATACACGCTTGTATGCATATTCATTGCATTTTCACATTTTACAAATGTTCCAACAAACAGTATTTCTCTCATATGAGTGCTTTAAAGCAAATAAATAGGGGCACAACCATATAAATTAATTTCTCATGTGATGAAAACTGAAGGCAATGAGGAAATTAAATCTATGAAGCTACACTACTATATAGACCAGCCAGCTGTTCTTAAGAGAGATAACTGAGCACACACTGTATTCAGGCTAACCTCAAGAGCAGCATAATTTGACTCTGCAGCAGTTCAGATATTTCAAGCCTGTAACACTTCAGTGGCTTTTTTACCAAGAGCCTAATCTTCGACAAAATGTTGTAAATCAAACTCCTTTTAAAAATTGATCCTTCTACCCTTTTCCTTGTTTTCATGTGGTCACAAGGAAAAAATATAGCAGAAAATGCTGCTTGTGGTATATGAAAAGTCCATTTCAAATACACTGTCATGCAGGAAATGGCCAGGAAAAAATGGAGATCAACAGGAGGCAGACAGGAAAAAAAAAAAAAAAAGTTTAATAAAAGACTTTCATTTCTCCCCTTCAAGTGTGTAAGATCCAGCAGTTTTAGGTGAGTTTCTCTGTAGGGTTCCTTAGCCCTCTATAAACTTCAGACAGAGATATAGAGAGAACCTCTGCAATTTTTGTTAGTTTGCCATACTTTTCCAATTCTAGGAGTCTGGAGACAGATAGTGAGCACTATTTTTGTGGGAAATAAAAGCTAACTAGCATCCTACTTGTGCTACCATAGTCTGGAATATCTGATATTCAGAAATATGAATCACAACTTTATTAAAATAAAATTATAAGCTAGATACTGGGAAAGAAAAAAAAACACATTAGGAAAATATTAAGTGTTGCAAAAAAAGCTCAAGCTAAAAGCCAGATTGATTTGTCCATCTAAATGTGTTATCAAAGCTTAAGAACAGTAACTTCTCTGTTATCTTGCCCCCATATTCTATGTCTCTAACAGCTGCTTGGAAGGAAAGCTTGTTGAAGTATTACCTGGTATATTAGGGTCTGAGTCTCATTATGTAAATATTACGCAAATTTCTAAAGAACCAGGTTGCAAAGAAGAGAGAAGGAGTACATGACTGCTTTTGTATTATGGGACCTGGCAGATAAGTGTCCTTGTATGGTGATTTTAAAAGACAGAGTGGAAGCTAAACCCTATAAGCTTTCCTCTTCCTAGCATATGAGTACCAATTAGTATGTGACTAAAAATATATATCTCTCTTAATTACTAATTTTTTTCCCAATACCATTCTCCTAATTTCGTTTTATTTATTGTTATTTTTCTCACTTGGCTCTTCCCTCCACTCGTCATAATCTCATCGGAGTCATAAGTTTTTATTATGCTTTCTTTTCCAATATGACAAACTTTCATTCTCCTTCTGAGAACATATTTAGTACTCATTTATAACCACAAAATATAAGGCAATATGTTGTATTTCAAAAATTTAAATCAAGGGCAAAGGAGTCTTTACTGTACTCTTATATCAAGCAGATTAGAGAACTGACTGTTTCATATGCTATTAAATTCCTAGCTACTTTCCCAGAAACCTTTTTAGCGGGTAAATTTATTCCAGAAAGAGATGATCAAAGCTTAATTTAAGTCTAAAAGTGAAGCCTTTTAAGACTTGGATTTACTTGATAGGTAAGAAGATGAAACCAAAGCCCCTGTTTCAGCACAATAGACCAAGAAAGCAAAAATAGTTTTTATAAGTCAGGAACCCCATTTTACACTAACCTGGTGGCATGTTACACAGTCTTCTGTTATTTCAGTAAAGAATAACATGATGCCAAAGTCAGTTCTGGGGGCATAACTCTATGTAGGTTCCAAATACTAGAGATAGTTGCATCCTTTAAGAGTAATTTGTCTATGTTGCAGGAAGCAACAAAGCTTTCTTTGAAAAAAAGAGGAAAAACCCAAGTATAGCTTTTACGTCTCTATTTAACTCTCAATAAGAGTTAAATAAACTGTGAACCAAATGAAAAGCTTTGAAACATATTGTTTCTTGAGACAAGCCAGTCTTATTTTTGTAGTATTCCTCTTATCCTGTTCATTACATGCAATATTTAGATGCTTCTTTCCCCAGTTGAAGTCTTCAGCTTGGGTCTGTGACAGCAGTGGAATCTCAGAGCAATCAAGGCTGAACTCATCAACAGGAATTGCATCCCTAGTAATTAGTAAGCTGTTTGCTGTGGTGTGAGGGCAGGGAAGAGGTATCTGAAGAAACCACCATTTCTATTCACACAGTCAGTACTGGCAACAATATTTACAAGGAAGACAAATTCTCACAAAGTATACAGAAAATTATTCAATAATCAGAGTACAATTTTATATAAAATGACAGTTGCACTAACAGGACTCAGCAAAACAGTTAAGTGGATGCTTAAAACTAGTCCATTTCTTGAGTGCATGTTCTTTGTACACATGTGCTTGATTTAAGCTGATTATGTGAGTTGCACTGACTTCTAAGCACCCTAAACAAGGTGTGAGGACATTGAAAGAAATTGATAATGGGAGTAACTGCTCTTCTGTATCAAGAAATAATCAAAGGGAATAAGTTTTTGTGCTTCTAGTCCACACAGGCATGTACCCACTGAGTCCATTTTAACACATTGCAGCCTAAATTCCATGTTTTGGAGTAATTTGTGATTATAGTGGTAGGAAATGGACAATATAATGTGAATTATTGTGTGGCTATGAAGAGAATGTTTAATACTTCCTTCTCGTAAGTATCAATAAGTTGTGAATGGTTCATGCAGGCCCCTGAGAATCATTATCTCTTTATTCTAGTTTCCAGGCAAGTGTTAAAGGTGGAGTACCTTGAAATTTATTGACTGGAATTGATTGGTCCAGTTCTTTCTTTGTGGATTAAACAAATGTGGATTAAACTACATTGCTTGTAGTTTAACCAAAAGGGAGAGAGAAAGTAGCCCAGCATATAAGAAAAATCAAAAATTCCTTTGCATAAATTGAGGTGTTAGCAGTCGTTTGCATTTAAGACATTTCCTCAATGAATGTTACAAGATGACATCATTAGCTTTTTCAAGTACAGTTATTCCTTTTTAACAGACCTCCCACCCACATAGAAGCACCTTGAACTGAACTGTTAGACCTCCTCTGTTGGGATCATATTTGCTATTATGCAGGTCAGTATCACACTGAAGGACTGTCAACTTTTACTTCTGTTCAACATGTGCATTTTATATGTCTATATTATTTATTCAGGCCAGGATTCCTGATTCCTATATTTCTTAGATGAAACAGCTCATTGATGAAAACTGAGCTTTTCTGTTCAGTGTGACCCTTAAATAAACTCGTGTGTGTTTCTCCCAGCAGTGCAATATTTGTTCACATAGTAAAGAGTGTGATCCAAAAAACCACGAGGAGAGTAAAACAGATGAATGTCTAAGACATATAAACTCTAATACTGAATAAGCAGAATTGAAGCTACTTTTACAATCACTACACTTTGGCCCACTCACTAAGATGCTTTCCAGTAAAAATAAAATGTTTTCTGAAGGGAAGAAATGGTTTTTTTCCTGTAGTCTGAAAATCACTGTGTAGCATATTATTGTTCTAGTTGCCACTTCTCAACCTCTATTGTACAGCTTAAGGGCCATCACAATGCATACCTAAAACCATACTCTTTATCCAAAAGTTAAACAGAGTAAATTTTTCTTCCTCTTATGTTATGTTGTTATTAAAATACATTTATCTTAGGTCAAACACTATTCAACAAATGCAAGTAAGTGATTTTGCTGCTTTATTATATTATTTATTGCCCTCATTCTTGCAGAATTCAGATACCGTAAACAGAATATAATATTGAACAAATACCAACATTTATTCTTAAAATAATTTAGTTGATGAATATTTTACTCTTGTCTAAAGACCAGCTCCATGTGAGGGAACTAATACTTGTGCACAGCTTGCAGTGGACCACTGGGAACAAAAAGGTTTTGACCAAAGAAGACGAAGTACCTTATGGTACATTCTGAACTTGTAGAAAAAGAAGTGATTGATTATTTAATTATTACCTGGGTTTGACTGTACTAAATAGCTAACAAACTCAAAGTACAGAATAAATAGGATCAAATAAGTGTGTGAACAATAATGCAGCCCTTTTGAAAATGAAAATAGATGAAATGAAGGAAAAAGCCCTGAAAGAAGAATTCAAGAAACTTCAAAACATCAGGAGTAAATGGAACTTAGTTTGGGGATTTTTTTCTGAGTAAAGTACATAGAGATCTCTCTGGCTTGAATGCAGCTCCATCTTCACCTATCAAGTCAAAATTTTCTGAGTGAGGCTAGGTCTTCTTGGCTCTCCCTAGACATCTCCTTCCAGGAGTTCAGATAATTCATATGTACTTGGTACAGCCACATTTTCTAGACCTTGCAAAATATTTGCTAGATGTAGAAGAACAGCCTCATCAGGAATTGATTGATGCACTTGTTTGTCCCAGAACAGGCATATATTTTGTGCTACACAACAGCAGGAACACATCTACTTTTTAATAGGATCATAGTGCAGCCTCACTGGAAATGCATTCCCAGATGTGAGGATCCAATCCCTTTGGAAACAGACGTCACAGACAACAGGATGTATACACACATGGTAAAAAGATCAGATCAGATAGGTCAGAGACCTGTTTATAAGATCTCTTTATGTTATATGATTCACTGCGTAGTCTCACACACCATGTCTCTATGACAGTAAAAGGCCTGCACACACAAAATCTGGAAAGGGATCAATTTGAAAATAAAACCAGAATTTTGTGAGTCCCAGTCCTATGGCTTTCTCACAAAATCAATCTTTCTTTACTTGCACAAACATACGGATTTGTTAAGCTCTTGTAGTGCATACTTTACACTCCAGGCTTGGTGTTTATTGATGGATAGTTTATCAAGCATCTTCTCTTAGAGTGTCATGACTGTTGGCTTGAAATGCTCACTAAATGTAGACCTTCATCAAGGTGAGGCTGTCTTCTGTTTAGATAAAATGATTATAAGTGTTTGCTTTTGAGATTGTAATATACTCTGTATCAGTTCTCCTGCAAGTACATAATTAACCTGTCAGCCCACCCTGCAGTAATAACTGTGATAGGCAGGAAATATATTAGGAAAGAACTCATGTGATACACAAGCACTACTTTATCCTGCAACTAGTTACCCTTTTAATTAGCACTCAGGTAACAACAGGCTGTAATGAATTAGCATATAGCTGTTATCACTATATACTATGTTTTCCTTATGAACTGCTTACTCAGAATAGAAGTAAAAGGAGGTTTGCAGTGGGTATATTTCAGAGGAAAGAAAAAAAAAAGAAATGCTTCAAATAAAGTGGACATCTACCTTGAAAGGTCCATCACATCCAGGTTTGATTTGCAAAGCCTTTCTTAATAAATAAGGTGCAGCATGAACTCCTAAGCAAAAAAAAATCATGAAGGAAAAAGACTGAGAAAAATATAATCTCAAAAATGTAGACATCAGAAAATGTGATTTTGAGCCATATAGAAAATCTGTCTTTGAAATTAGAGACAGCCACAACTACTGGAGAGCAAACCAGTAGTTGATGGAATTGATGGTCTGAAGGTGTCTGAGTGATGTGAGAGTTTCTTTGTATCTGCTGATTTTTTGTGCACTTCATTCAGTGTCAAATGAATGTACTCATTTATCTGAGTACCTTTCCACAAAATAAAATTTCTGAAAGTTCACTTTGGAATATCCCTTTTAACAGTCAAGAAATGGCAGTAGAAGCAAAGGTAAGAGTGATGATGATTCTATCTTCTAAATCTTACTGACTAACTCTCTCCTCTTTTAAGATTAGGGAAAACAATAAAAACAGCCAACTAAACAAAAAAAAATCTATTCAGAGGCTGGGAAAAAAGTCTTATGATGTGAAGCTTAAAAAGCTCAATTTATTGAATAGAAAGGTTGAGAGCTGTCTTTATCACTATGAATAGGTACTGACAGAAGGAACAAGTACTTGATAGAGAAGGTCTTTCAGTCTTACAGACAAAGACCTAACAAGATCAAACGGCTGGAAACTGATACCAGACAAATTCAACCTTGAAATAACACATTACTTGCAATTTCCTAGCAGTAAAGGTAAACAAGCATTGGAAACACAGTGGTACTTTTAATCCCTAAAAGAAGATTAAACATGCTTCCAAAAAAGGGATGCTCTGATATGATGTCTGAGGAAAAAAATATGGTCTGAAAGAAACACAGAAAATCAAACTTAGGATTGCAGTTTGTGAGTGAGGTGAGATGTCTAACTATGCTACAGTATATAATGTCTTCTAGTGATAGCGAATGTAGCAGACACAAATTATGAGACAATTCATCATCTATCTGTGTTTCTGTATCATAAATAGTCTTTTCAGACTTTTCCAGCAAAGGTGGAGAACGTGTCTTCCACTCTGAAATCTGCTGTTTGAATCATAGAATAGTTTGGGTTGGAAGGGACCTTAAAGATCATCAAGTTCCAACCCCCCTGCCATAGGCAGGGACACCTCCCACTAGACCAGGCTGCCCAGTGCCCTGTCCAGCCTAGTCTTGAACACCT
>VZTY01010777.1:60752-83032 GCA_013400935.1 Turnix velox
AACAACCCCAACTCCTTCAGCCTGTCTTCACAAGGCAGTTGCTCCAGCCCTTTGATCATCTTCGTGGCCCTCCTCTGGCCCCACTCCAACAGCTCAATGTCCTTCCTGTGTTGAGGGCTCCAGAACTGGACACAGTAACTCCAGGTGGGGTCTCACCAGTGCCAAGTAGAGGCGCAAAATCACCTCTCTGGACCTGCCTGTCACACTCCTCTTGATGCAACCCAGGATTTGGTTGGCCTTCTTGGCTGCAAGTGCACACTGGTGGCTCATGTTGAGTTTGTCATCCACTGACACCCCCAAATGCTTCTCTTCAGAGCTGCACTCAAGCCACTCTCCACCCAGCCTGTATCTGTGCTTGGGATACCAACTCCTTCATTGCTGCTAGTCCTGCTGCTCTGACTTGGAGGGCAATTATTGAAGTTTTGAAGTGTATTTGGACTTCTAAATTGTTGCAAACAGTCACATTGTAGTACACCAGATGGAGTGACCACTCATTGTGAGACTGCATTAGCTCTTTCATGCCATTCCATGTTACCTACCCTCTGTTCTCTCATCTGTATTTCAAAAACGTAATTATTGTTTAGGCTTATTCTCTAATAAAGCATAAAATGAAACACTTCTTTTAAATACGGATGTTTTAGCTATTTCTGACTCTCTCTGATTAAATCAAAAGAATACATCTCAACAACTTTTCAGAGAACATTTGTCTCATTTTGGAACACTGAGTGGATCTGTATCATACCAAGTGCCATCTCTCCACTCATTTCCTTTCTAGACTGTAACTAAAGAGTTACAATAAACTCAAAGAAACTGATTAATAAGCTCTCCCCTGTGCACAGACTGTCAAAACAGAGTTTGTTGTCCACCAGGCAGAACACATCATTCACATCACACACAGAGACTGAAAACCCTGAGAGACTGGAATTCATGGACAGGTATCCAGATGGAGTTAGACAAAGAAGCTTCGATCTAGTCTTTCATAAGCATTGTAAAAATAACCTTTGTAAAACTCAGTTACACTATTATTGCTGTAAAAGAAAAGCAGGATTCTGAGGAAGACCAAGAAAGTGGAAGGATGCTGGACAGGAAATTCTATGAAACCACTTTCCCTCAAGCATTTGTATCTTTACTGACTGTATCTCTGGAACAAGAGTTCTTGGTAAGTTCAGGGAGCTGTGGGGACTGTATTCTGTTAACCAGAACTGATGTATCAACCATTATCAGAGTTAGGTTGATGGTTGGACTTGATGATCTGAAAGGTCCCTTCTAACTGGGCCATTCTATGATCCTGTGTTTTCCAAGAGTTTAGCTGAAAGATGAGCCATGAACAACAGATGAGTATCTCATGTACATGTTTCACAATTAAAACATGTTTTAATTACATGAGACATAAAGCTGGAGCATCTATACATCTAATCAGAGCTACATGACAGAGAAGGAAGAATGGACTATTTTAAGCTATTCCTATTGTTATAATTTGCATTTGAAATTGTATGAGGGGCAGTCTTTTCAAGTCTTACTCAGATGTGACAAGCTACAGCAAATGGATGGATAGCTCATGTGCCTTGATATGACACCTATTATTTTACACATAATGTTTGTCCTCCAAGGTGATTTTATTTTTCATTTTATTAATCCTTATTAATATTAAAGAGAGAATTGTAAAATGCTTTTTTTTTTATTTTTTTTGTTCCTGGAATGTATAAATGCTATAGCTAATCATTTCCCAACAATTATCATAAAACAGCAGTGACATTTTCAGCTCTTCAAAATTATGCAAATTACTGAGTGGGAAAGTACAGTAGCTCTTTTCTCTATTAGAGCACTGCTGTTTAAAGTGGTATTGCATGTCAAGGAGGGCAAAGTGCAAGCAGTTTGATTAGAATTATCCACCCTCCACCCTCATCTATCTCTGCTTCATGCAACTGCATCATACAGACACCCACTGTCCTTTATTAAATCACATTTGCATTTTGAAATTTATGGAAAAGGACTAAGAAAAATGCACCCAAATACAGACCTGTGTTGTTCTTTACACCACAGCACTATCATTTGGTGTATAAGTAAGTAGTGTCAACATCTCTTTTTACAGCATGAGAAAAAAATGTAGGTGAAGATATGCAATATTAAATCTGGACTGGATTCTAAACTCAGAAGTCCATTTTGCTCTTTTTCTCTTGTAATTATATGGCCATGGAGTTACTTAGCTGAGGGGTGGTAGAGCTGAATGACAAAACAAGTAACAGCAGACCACAATCTTTTCCTGTTCATTTCAGCTATGGAATGGTGTAAATTCCTGTCTAAGAGTGATCTCTGTGTGATCACATTTGAATTTACCTCACTAAATTTCACTATGCAGCACAGACATGCCTTTAAATTGAATACTATCCAGAGACATCATTTATGTCTTGATCTGTTTATAGGATCCAGTACTATGGGTCAATTAAGAGAAAGAAACAAAAGGAAGTCGAACATGATTTAGGGGTAGGACTTTTTAATAAGATATGTGATGGAAGGACTAGAAATAATGGATATAAATTGGAAGAGGGTAGATTCAGGCTAAATATAAGAAAGAAATTCTTTACAGTGAGGGTAGTGAAACATCGTAAGAGGTTGCCCAGAGAAGTTGTGGATGCCCCCTCTCTGGAGGTGTTTAAGACCAGGCTGGACAAGGCACTGAGCAGCCTGATGTAGTGGGAGGTGTCCCTGCCTATGGCAGGGGGTTGGAACTCAATGATCTTAAAGGTCCCTTCCAACCCAAACTATGCTATGATTCTATGAAAAAAGCCAGTTCTTCATTCTTTATAAGCTAACTGCTGGGTTGCCTTTCCTGGCTTTCTAAGCCAGTTAAGTGGAAACCTTGCTCCCTCAAACATTTTATATATAAAGAATGTTAATGCTGTCCAGCGAACATTTCTTCTCTCTTAATGTCTCATTGTGGTACACAATTCTAATAGCTAAAAGGTCTAATTTCCTTTCTAGACCTTGGACAGATGGATTTTTTAAAAAGTTTTTTTAAAGAAGAAAGAAAGCAAACTATACTCTTATCTTTTATTTTCAATTTAGCTTCAGAAATTAAAATTCCTACCATATAATTGAACCAAAATTATCTACAACCTTACAGTACTTTTCATTCTGTACAACCACACTGTGAAGAGAAATCCAAGGCTATGATCAAGTACAAGTCACCTATTATCAGTGAAGAGAACATTATATTATGCTGAAGTATTTTCCTCCATTTTAGCTTCTTTTCCAAATGATTTCATGGTCACAATGGACTTCTCTAAAGCCTGTTTAAGAAAAATGAAGAGTTTCTCCTTCCAAAGTAATGCTGTACTATTCATTCCCAGTTCATGGAGGCAGAAAGCAAGCTCTAAAATAAATGTTCTTCCTACATACAGAAAGGTACTAGTTCATTTATGAAAATGAATACAAACAGAAAATTAATTTACACATTTTTATAGAAACATACAGTTCATTTAAGAGTTTTCATGTGTTCATTTTTTTCATTTTTCTTTCTTTCATTTTGAAAAATAAAATTCTACAATACAACTCCAGCCTAAACACTGCTATATTCTATTCTTAAGGCAGAGTGTGCTTTTATTAATACTATTATTTGTCCATTGTGTTAACCCCAAAATTTACTGAAACAGTTGATCTCTGCCTTGCAGCCACTGCCTGCTCTTCCCACCTCCAAATCCTTGACTAGAGAACCTGAAATCTATATTGAGATACAAAAACAACATATGGCAACTGTCTGAAATCTGTAAAAGAAGGTAAGTTTATGAATGTGAATGAGACAGTGTCAGAGCTCAGACACCATGCAGGTCACTCACCCACACTGTTAAGCTGCTAAACAGCTCTTGGCACACTCTTTTCCAGGGCCAAGTTAGTGCTCTCCTAAGGAGATGCCAGGGGTGCTCAAGGGGTCAGAACCAAGGAAGGGCAATTCCCATTAGATAGCTGAGACATGGCCTCCCATTTTGGAAGATCAATGTTTAGTAGGTTGCCTGTGGATATACAGTACCAGTTGGTCTCAGGGTTGAAAAAGTGTTGCCCCCACTATTCAGTTTACTTGTATATATGCTGTCTCAGGGTTCTGTTTATTCCCAGAGATAGAAATAAAGCCTGAACTGACTTGTCTTTTCCCTATCATAAGTAGACAACACTGCTGTTAATGACACTAGTGTTATACATACAATTGCCAGGATGTAAACAAATAGGAAAACAACAGAAGGTATTGTCCAGGCTCCATCACTTGAACAGCTGGTTTGATGCAGAAATTGTGATGTGAATAAAAATTTGAATAGTGATATGGAGACTACTACTTGCAGAAAGTCCTTTGAGTCCCATGTGGACAGAAATGTCGTGTTCTGAACAATAAAAACTGTTTTTCTTTCTTTTGCCCACTCTTCATACACCCAGGTATGCAGTCTGTGTTGCAGTGCAGGCATGAGGCGCCTGTGCTTTCCCCGCAGCTTGATGCTACATCTTCTTATGCCTGTTGGTTGCACTGGAAGCAAGGGCATGACAAATTACAAAAGACAAGTAATGCACACAAAGATTTAAAACCACAGCATATTTTTTTATACATTTACTTTTGAGATATAAGGACAGGGGGAAGAAAAAGAAAAAGAAAAAAAGAAGAAAAAATGGAAAGATCTCAGTTTATTTAAACTTGTGCAAATTAATCTTAGAAAACAAATAATGGTGAACCCGCTCACCCTACTCTCCAACACTATTTGCTTCTGTAAGTACAGAAACTTCACCAGATAACAGCTATGCTCTGAAATTGCTTGCACCCATGCATGTGAAGAAATATCATTTTGGAAACTCACTTTCCTGAGGCTGAATATGCACAAGAAACTGAAAAAGGCATGAAATACAAGGATAAGAACTCGCATGTGAAATCAGAAGGAATCAGGATGCAGATGGATAACAATTCAGAGACCAGACTCTGGAGTATTGTTCCATCCCTTTCTTTGAAAGTACTTTTCCTTCTCTCAGTTGCTACTTGATGATCCAAGCCCTCAGGCACATATGGGAGATATGGCTGAGCTGAGAGAATTGTAGGTCCAAACTCTCCTTAGGCCAAAGGTAGTGATGGAGGTATGAATGGGCAATGTTGACATCCTTCCCATCTTTAAGTGAATATTCCTAATAGCAACAGTCAGTAGAAGGTAGCTCACATTTCCTTTTATTTCCCTGTACTGTGAGATTTATGCCTAACTTAAGCATGCCTGTAGCTTTCTTCAGACTTTATATTGGGAGTGTAGATTTCCACTAACTCACTGAAGATGAAGCATCACCTTATCTAGGTGCATAGGTTACATACACAGCAAGGCTCTCTGCTCACTTCAGTCCATACAGCAAAATTCAATTTCTTTGGAACTATATTCCTTTGAACTAGCTCTCCTCTTAACCTTGCTGATGTTATGATTGAAACTTCAAAGCTAACCCTCCCTTTTTGCTCCCAAAAGAACAGAGGGAAAAAAGTACTTCACCAGGTCACCTTTTCACTAGATTTCTTTAGTGCCTTTTAGTTTCTATCTGTCAGAAACACATAAACTTCATGTGCCAAAAGGAAGGAAAGTTAGGAACTCCCCTCAGCATTTTTTTAAAATGTTTGCCTTTTAAAAATTTCATACTACCCTAAATGTGCGTTTGAATGCACTGTGAATTCACTTTTGACTGGGCTACTTTAAAAATAATCTATTTCTCACCAGACTCAGTGGCCTAGTGCTGGAAAAAATATCTAAAATAATATTAAAGAAAATGTTCATCCATTTTACTGCAAGTACAGAATCTTTTTCAGTGACTGTTACTCCATCATGAGTCATTTAAAAATTGGGAAGCTAAAGCATTTCTCTTCAAAAATAGCATCACATTGATATATCACTGATATCAAACATCAAGTTTATAAATTACTGTGCTTTTCTCTTCATATGATATTTTGAATTGTTTTAATCCACTGCCATGTTGAGGATTGTCATCATTGGTTAAACTTTCTCCATGACTTCACAGTTAAAGCATCAAGATGCAGACTCAAGATGCAGTTAAAGCATCTTGAGAACACATTTGCCTCTGTAGAGAGATATGAAAAAATGTTCAATTGGAATTATCTCCATACTTAGCACAATGGCATTAACAGCAACCCAACAGATAAACCTGGTTAGAGGGTTTTTTATCCTTCATGACAATGGGATACAAAGTGATCTTACTCATGCTAACACTGTGCTATTACAACTCGGTAGGCTTCAATGGAGATCCTCCTGAATTACTTCAGATAGATTAATCTTAAATCTCTACATGCTGTACTTACTGAATATCACTCATGCAGCAATCTTAAAGCACTTCAGGAACATCAGCTGTTAAGCTCCAGAATCTCTCCTCCCATGGTTTCCCAAGTGGAAAAGAAATAGTAATACAACTGGTTTATGGGCATTTAAATCAGCACTCTGGAACGTTCCCTAAATTCGTGCAAAATCAGACAGCAAATCATCACTGGGGTCAGATACACAGCCGGCTGTCCCATGGCTCTCTTGAGCTCTGGTACTAGACATTATATTCTCATTTGGAACAAAGGATTTAAACTCTTACAGATTATTGCTTTTGCCTTATACTCTCTTACCTTGACTGGCTGCTGAGTTCTCAGTTGGACCATTTAGCATAAGTGCCTCTTCTAGTTATTCAGTTCATTAAAACAGAAATCAGACTACATTACCCAGAACACACTTAAGCCTCCCACGGCCTTGCTCAGTCAGAGAGACAGCCTGCCAATATTCTCTCTACAGAATTTCCTCCTAAAATCAGCTGGGAGTTCCATGTTAAAATGTATGAATGCATATTTTTATACAAACCCAATAGCCAATATCAGAATTATCAGGTAATTTAGTTAGGCAAGCACTTGCGTATGCATATTGCTTGGATATTTCATTACCTGGGGGTAATTCCTAGGATGCTGTTAGCAAGCTGCTTAACTTCTTTCTCTGTCTGCAGAGTGCTTTGCAGTAAAAACACAAACTTTCTTGTAAGACATCTGACTATTTGCACCAGTCTTGCCATGGGGTGCAGAGGTTGTTTTGTGTGTGTGGTTCCTGGATATAATAAGGCAGTCAATCTGTGCATCATCAAGGCAGATGATTTCTTAAACTCAAAGACACTGGTGAAAACCCCCAAATTAAAAAAAAAAAGAAAACAAAAACCCATAATAGCCTTGATTACTGTCTCAGAAAAGTCCTACAGATCCAGGTTACTTTTCATCATTATCACCACTAAAGGAATTTTGGAGCCATGAGAGGAGGAAGATGCTACTGAGAAGGAATGTATTTAATGAAGTTATATAGATGGTTCCTCAAGGGAAGGTCCCATTCCTGTTTTCTCTGTGGAGATAGTAGAACAAGCAAAACTAATCCAAAGTATTCTTCCCCAGTTCTTCCTTCCATCTTTTCTGTTTCACCTGATGCCATGGCATGAACATAACTCAGTCCCAGGTCTTTCTCCCAAGAGCAGCAAAATTACGTTTTGCCTCTACTGCCTTGAACTGCCTCAGAGCACACAACTTTGTTTAGTAAATTCAGCAGTAAGGCATGGAATATGCATGTCTTACTAGTCCACAGTCCTGCAGATATTTGAACATCCTGAACACTTTGCAAGACCTGAGCTCTATGAGAATAAACATAATCAAATTCAGACAGCATTTCCTTGCCAATTACCAGTAGATTTGCACCATTTATGGTCAATCCGTTATTATACAGTGCTACAAATTGAATTTGTTACAGAAAATATTTGGAAGGAAGGATCTTTGGCTTCAATTTATCCAGAACAAATGGGCAAATGGAAAAAATCAAATCTGAATCTGTAGTTACAAGGTAATTTGGCCAAATGTTAGGCTATACTGTCCTATCCATGGAGTAAAACAAGTATCTCAATTATTGAGATTATATAATTTTATTATATTAACTAACACTGTCATGGCACAGGCTACCTAGGGTTCAGAACATTCCTGAATTTTGGATAAAATCCTTTTTTTTCTTTTAGTTAAATCATCCTTGTTGTTTCAGAAACAAAAAGGAAAAGAAACTGTCCAAAATGGGACAAAAGATGCCTGTGATACAACTAGCCAATTGCCTTGATTACTGTGCAAATGTTCAGCAGGTTTTCCTCTTCAGGGAGATTTTATCTTAGAAGACTACGCAAAAATGACAGACAGACACACATAGACACACATATACAATTTAATTTGAATTTTGAAATAGACAGGGAATAAAATATCCAGCAATAAGTGTGGTTTTTGCACTATAATAGATACAAATAATTTAATTAGTGGAGAAGTATGTATCTCCATCTTTTATCCTCTCTGGACTGAAGAGTCAACAGCTCTTTCAGCCTTTCCTCATTTGAGAGATGCTCCAGTCCCTTAGTCATCTTCATAGCCCTTTGTTGGAATCTCTCTGGTAGTTTCTCCATACTTGTTAGAGGAGGAGAAATTCACAGGGCAAAAATGTTGTTCAGATATGCACTGCAAAACTTTTTAGTGGAAATATTCTCATCCAGATTCATGGACAGAATCCTACTTAAAGTAATGACACCGATAGTCAAGTCCACATGGAACAGCCTAAATACATACTGAGAGGTGGAATTCAATAGCTTAATTCTCTACAGAGATGATCTAGGAGACCCCTTCCAGCTCTAGCTGTTACTAGCTCAAGAAGATGCTTCCTCTAATTCCCTTATGGTATTCTACCAGTCTAGTGTAGATGCTTTGAATTCTTTGGAATTGCCTCAGATGTAACTTTGTGGCTTTCTGTAGCAAAACCTCACTTTCCATTTACTGAAATGGGATTATAGTGTGCCTGTAGACTGTTAAAGGTAGGTGATTTAATCTCAAATTGAATCCTCTGTCCAATGAAATCAACAGTAAAGATGCCCATTTCAAACAACATTGAAACTAGTAACTAAAGTTATCCTGCAGTTTTTCTGTACTTTAATTTTGGAGAAAATTAAACCATTCTAGGATGTAATTTGTCTCATATTTCTCTTGAAATGAGTCCTTCCTCCTTTAAAAGGAGATTTCTGTGTTTTGTCAGAGAGGTTCTTTTCTTCATTTCCATACCTGCAGTGCTTCAGTCTGCAAGTGGGTATCTACTTTGCAAAAACAGAGCTGATTGACCTTGTTATCCCCAGGATTTGCTCACCAAAAATTTTCAGCAGGCCTTGAAGAAGTACAGCAACTTCTTCTAGGTGCAGCAGTGCAATGAGATTTTCTGTCTCTTTCATGACTTGATGGGATGGGATGGGTGAAGGGATACCTATGAGTTTCAAAAAAGCACAGTTCACAGCTTTTTCAGTTGCGACCACTGGTCCTCGTCACATGAGAGATCCAGGGTCCTGCCCATTACTTCACTCACTAGTCTAGGAAAGGAAGAAGAATAGTACTGTCTGTTCTTCCAGACTTATCTAATAGACTTCAATGAAGCATACATCTGGCAGGAGACTAAAGCTTTTGAGTTAGGTTAAGACAGAATCATAGTGGACATCAAAACATGCTGTCAAAATTGGCCAAATCATGAATCATCTAAAGAAGTGCTGTGAATACGTTCAAACATAAAAGATAGTGAAGATGTGTGTGAGGGTTGTCTTTATTTGATTTCCAGTGATAACATTGGTGGGAAACATCTTTCAGTATCCTAATTGTTTTTTCACTGGTTCTACTGTGATAAACTGCTAGTGAGTGTTACATGACAAAATTTTTTCTCTTTTGGGGTTAGCAAAGAATTTGTAGCTTTCTCTTCCTCTCCCCAAAATTCACCAAAAAAAAGAATCCTATTTATAACTTATGTTAGTTTATTTTCACATTATTACCACATATACACAAAGATATTAAGGCAGTGACTGTCTTTATGACATGGCACCCTTGGGCAGATACAGAGAATTCAAAATATGAAGAAAGTGTAAACAGATTTGAAACACTCATTTTCAAAATTAAGACCCTGAAAAAGTCTCTTTATCTGCTTCCTGCCCAATGAAAGTTCCCTGAGGGAGTTATTCTGCACACATCTTGGTAGAACCAAGAACACATCAGCTATCAGTCAAGCACCTTAATGCTTTCAAATCTAGAAGTGGATTCATCCCACATAACCTGAGTTCTAGGCTGCATATACTTATTCACATTAACTCTCCAGTTAGTGGAGTCAAGCACCCCTACAGGCTGGCTCATATCTAGAGTTATGCCTTATGAATTGCCCCAAGACAGTATCCAGTCCTCTACTAAGTCAGGAAACAAATTTGAGTGGGAAAGTTTAGGAAATTCTATGCCAATTCATGCTTGGTGCAATAATACTAGGCATACTAATACCCCCTACTCCATTCACATGCATTGAGTGATCTATCTCTTCAAAGTTAGGTGTTTAAATTCATGCTTTAAATCCATGCTGCTGATAACTCAAAATGTTTTACCAAACCATAGCCTTGGACTTTGGTAACTGACTGCAAATGTTTGCATGAGACAACTCCCACGAACACACACACTATCCTACTGATGAGAACATTCAGCAAAGAGTCTGGAAGTCCTAATTACTATATTTTTCTGAAATGGATTCACTTCTCTAGTGGGTTTATTTCTTTACCTCCCAGAGGTTAAATAACAAATGAAAAGTCTTCATCTGGTCCAGACTGGGGACAGTTTCTCAACTGCACTTGAAGATCTACTATAAAAATTTTTTTAATGGTCTAATGTTTCTTTCATTAATAAAAAGGTCAAGGTTTGTGGATGCTGACTAGTTTTACTTGGCTTCTTTTCCACTAGTTTGGTATTTGATTTCCCAGTATCAATCATCTGCATTGCTCAAGGAAAATAAAATTGCCCAATGCATGTTCTCTTAGTGTCACATACCTTGAAGTTAAAAAATACTAAAAGCAAGCCTTACCGTACTGTGACTAATCTTTTTAAACTCACCTCTGCTTAAAATACAGTCCATTTGCAATGTACTGATATAGAGCTAAGTTTTCAAGCACCTCTCAAATACTGGGGTACATCAGCTGGAAGATGAAGAATGTCTAGATCAAGCCCAGGGTAACTCCCTAGTTTGCAATAAAAATATTTATTTGAAGGAACACTAATTATAACTAGGGAAAGATAATCCATGGATTCAAAAGACTAATGCTTTCAAAATGTAGCCTGATTAATGAGGCTGTCGTAGAACTTATTTATAGTTATGCTGTACAAAGTATCATAATCTCTGGAAAGATTTACAGCAAATTAAAGCCATCAGAGTTTAGAAATTACAAAATTGATTTGACTCAATAGGATACTCCATACAGGTCAATCAGAGATTTATAGCTATGGCAGGGAAGCTGTAAATAGCAAGTGGTCTCATACTTTTCTGGGGTACAGGTTACATTTCAACCCTTTGATTCCCACTTTCTGCTCCCACCAGTCTACACACAGAACACAACTAAATATAAGCCTAGTGTAACAGCAGCAATTGCCTTCGTTCAATACTGACATTCAGAAAGCATTAAATATATTTTTTTCAAATTTTAATTTAAGATAGGAGCTGGAAATGCAGAAGTACCTACTCTGTGCTAGGCAGTTCTCTGTGGACCTCCACCAATTGCTCCATGAATCACTAATGGTGCATGGTCTACAGATGGGAGCTATTGATTTGAAGAAAGTCCAAGTAAGTAAACAGACAGACCTTGTAGTATATGGTGAAGGTCACGAAACATAAGAATTAAATTTTGCCCTACAGCAATGTGCATAGAGCATTTGGTATCCTGAAATTTAATTTAAAAAAAGGGTGTGGGGATATTTACAATACTATATTTAGCATAAAGGAAAAACATCAGCAGAAGCAGAGACACAGGCATATCAAGATACAGATCACCTGGGAAGTGGCAAAGGAAGGATTCCAGGCTCTATTTTTAAGAATGACAAGTCCTTTTAAAGTAAACTGTCTTTAAATCCTTGCTCCTAGGGATCTAAGCTCAGACAAATGGAGTGAGGGACAGATTAGCCTTTTGTAACTGTAAATCTGCATCAGAGAGGGCACTAGCAAACAAATGTGAAAACACATGTCTAATATTTAAGGAGCAGAGAGCAAAACTGAGTAGTCTGGTAGGACAATGCATGAAGCTGAGTGTCAGGATATGCTACTAGTACTGAAGAAGGAGGAAAACCACCAATTATTACAATCACCAGAATTTAATACAAATTCAAAAGAATATGCTTAGAATTTTGGCTATATTGAGTACTGGATAATTTTGATGACTTTAAAAACCCTTCAGCCCAGAAGAGCTTTATTTTCAGTCTCCACTATAATTAGCTACAAAGGTTATTTGAGTGAGACATGAGGTGAGGCTGGAAGGTTACTGTTAAATGAAATCAATTTCATCTACTTTTTTCTCACTCTAATATTTTTCTTTCAAATATATAGTGAAGAAATAGGCTGTTTCAGGCACTCATTTACCAAAAATCACTTGTTCAATAGTTTTAACAATGCATTCAGAAACAAGAAGGGATTGATGCCAGCCTTGGTTGAACATTTGTTCGTGTCTATCAGGCTGTGTCTCCACACACATTACATATTCCAAGCACAGCCCACCTCTTCAGTATGAAGGAAGGCAGTGCTGACCTAGATAAACTCCTCATGCTTTAACTGGCACTTGAGCAGAGGCAGTGTGTCCCACCAGCTCTGTTCAGCATCCCAGACCTGAGTGGCCTCATGCATTACTGACACTCCACAGTTTGCCAGATCAAAAGAAAAAGGATGTATCTCCAGATAACCTCTTCTAGTTATTTTTTAATGCAAGAATTCTAAAACAAAGGGCTTGAGAAACCACAGTGCACTTCATGCTCCTGAACAGAATGGATGGACAAAGCATTCCAGCAGAAGCCAAGTAATGGAGTCTTGGTATCAAAATCACGCCAGAGATTTGAAACTTGCCCCAGGGATGCCACAGTTATAGATATTGACAGAAAAAACAAGTTCCTTTCCATTTACTTCCCTCTGAGACACAATGTATAAATATCACACTTATTCATTTCCCAGTTCTGCAATGGTTATATTTTCATGTTCATTTGCTAGACAGATACAAAAAGACCTAACTTGAGATGAATTTGTGTGCACAAGCATGGATCTATACAGACAATGAGATAAAACAGGATAAATTTTAAAGCTGAAAAAAATATGCCTTTAACAATGGCTAAAGTCCTGACTAGAAAAGATAGCTGCTGAAAGCATATCAGTGATTATTCTCTTGACCTTTCTTCAACTTGAAGTCATCTGCTATTGTTCTCCACTGATAATAATAATAACCTTTATTTTATGAGGTGACTGACAGACAATCCTTAGAGACCATGGTCTTTCACAAGAGCAACATGCTTAAAAAAGAGATCACATTTAGTAGACTCAATACAGTGAAATTAATTCAGAACTTTTACATCAAATACTTGAAATATTAAACACTGCCTATGGAAAAAAAAAGAACATTCAAAATGACATTTAAAGGAAAAACTGCAGAAAATGTTGCATAGCAGAGCAGCAGATTAGTAAAATTTATCTTGCCTTTACTCCATTTTTTTTCCACTGAGAAGGCAGAAAGTTTCTGAAAGGTTTCCTTTGCTGCATTTTGAAAGGGGAAGAGGAGGGAAATCTGAGACTGCATGAACTGTCACAGGGAATATCCTCTCTTTAACCATGGCCAGTCCCGAATCGTTAGATATGAACACTATTATACTCCATTTAAGAGGAGGGGATTTCCTCCTAATCACAGCCAGCAATCATCTCATGACCTGAAGCTGCAGTGGCTGCCCCCTTCACATTTTCATTCTTCCCGGTGTAATTGCCTATGTTACTCTAGACCAGACTTGAATGGGAGCCCCTTTGTGGGAAACCCCAGGAGGTGGAGTTGATAATACAGTAGGTGACTTTCATTCCTCAGAGTCATTATTGAACCAATCAGACAATATAGTGTTAGGGGTCAAAATGCAACTAGCAGTGCACAGTTTTGAAAGAAAGTTAAAGCCAAAACCCTGTATAACTGTGGGCATTAGACAGATTTCTTTTTTTTTTTTTTTTCAAGAGTGAAGTAGCTTGCTCCAGTAAGACCTAACCTGAGGTATTCTATTTTGCTTTCCTGGTAGTTCTGTCAGTCCCTTAGCTGGTATTAGTAGCACACGTGCACTTAAATACCATTATCCTTCCCCAGTGGAAAAAGCTGCAGTTCACCTGTGGGATTTTGAGTTTGACAGAAGGATTTAATCCAACATTTGAAAACACTAAGGTTGTTGTTTTCCTGGAGGGCTGCAGAGTGTGTCCTTCAACCCAATGTGCTTCCCATGTTTAGTGCATTTATTTCTATTACCTCCTAGTGATCACTGGAATGGAACAGAAAGCATGACTGGGAAGGTTAGGGATTGCTCAGAGATTTATCTGAAGGAATGTCTCCTTTTCCTAGCAATAATTACATCCTAGGCTAAAGGCTTTGAAATGTATAAACCTAGTAAGCAGCTAAAATGAAGTCATTAGGTCTCAAGGGATTCTGAAGTATTAGTCACATATCATGAAACATTCACTGATCAAAGCTGGGATCTTAAAAGGCTTGATGAACCTGATGACTAAATCACCCTGAAATTAAAAAAAAATTAAATAAATCTCATCTTAACTTTTTAATTTGGATTTAAGTTCAGGAGGAAAGGATGGACCAGCTGAAAAGACTCAATGTGAGACAACCATGTCAAAGTTATACAAAATATCTTGACTTATGTCAGGGCTGTGAAGGTGTTGGCACTCTAATCTTCAATTCACATACCCAGAGAAGGATTCGATAGTTACTATCATGTTTAGACTCCATCATGTAGCTTATTTCATTCTTCACAGACTATGACAGATCGGTTGGCTACTGGACCTACCATCTTCACTCAGGAAACTCTGTCACTATCTTTCTGTAATACAATTCTTGGTGCCTCTCTTTCCTTATGTGTATTTTTACTTTCAAGTTATTTTGAGAGCTACAATTACAGCACTGGACAAAATTTTTTGTTGACATATTTTACTGTTGTCTAATCAGCATCACTTTTCACTCATACACAATTTACTCTGCAGTATTAGCATCTGTTTCTAGTTATGGATGATAACTAAATGTGAGGTATTTGGCTTGTAACATTTTTTAGTGCAGAGAAAAACAGTTTAAAAACTTTTTTATATTGCCAAATATTAAATATTTAATATTGCCACTATACTAGTCATCTTTCTTTTTCCCACCTCCTCTGTTCTGAATTCACATGTGAACTTGAGAGATCAGATCTAAATTGAGTGGATCACCGAAGTGTGCTAGAGTCAATGAAGTTTTGCAGGTTTGCATTATCTAAGAGTATGGCCCAAAATGATAAGGACTAGCAGGAGAAAAGCTGCACACTTTCCCCCCCCACCCCCCTCAAACCACATATTTTTTAAACCGTACTTAAATATTATTCTTTCTGCTAAATATGTAATACATAAAGGATACATCAAATTTTCATGCTTGTATAAAGATTTATGCACTTTTAAATGCCTTTGTCAGTCAGACTTAATCTACTCAGCCCAAAGACAAGCTGTTACAATTGTATACTGTACAGCACATTTGTGCATGTCTCTGTATTTGCATGTATGTGAACAAGAGAGAGAAATGCATTTAAAACCATAGAAAGCTACTAATTATGCAAATTAAAGTTTACTTTCTTTTTTTTTTATCAAAACCTCAGATATTTTCTTTTGCTATTTAATGCTCATTGGAAGCAGCCCTTTCTCTAACACTACCCAAAGTGGATTTTGCAAATTTTGTGGCTTATGTTGACTGTTTTGCAATTTATACTAGCGTGTAAAATATTCCCAGCACATACACTTAATCAAAACAAGCCCAATTAAGCTCAGTACTCCAGATTCCACCTCATTAGCTTTCTGTTCCTAAAATATAACAGATGTGATTGCTGCGGGCCATGAGTTAAAGACAAATTTTTCAGCTAAGCACTTACAATACAACCTAAAGTTATATGAAGATTTAATTATTACTTTCATTTTCATCCCTTCTTGTAAAAGCTAATTTTTCACTTACTAGCAATAGCAATCCACTACTGCACTTTACTCACTGTTATAGAGAAAAGTATCTAAATAAGGAAGAAGGGAGAGGTCAGGGGTCCAATTTTTACTCTTGGCTTCACATATTGGATGGGTGACTTCACAGACTTTCTGGGCTTTCATCCTTTTAGAACTACTGGAATTCAGAAAGGAGTCAGGATCTCAGCTTGCACAATATCACTTCTTCCTAAAAACTCTGTGCTACTGTGTGAATGATTTTGCAGCACATCTACTTTGCGCTCTTCAAAACGACCTGATGGCTTAGCCTACAAGTAATAGCTGGCTAGTGGTCCCCTCAAGTAATTCTTGGTAATTCTTAGCTGGACTTTAACTATTTGTAACAGCTAGCTTTCATATAATACCCAGTACAAGGAAAAATATAATCTTTTTGCAGAAGTTAAAGGGCCAAAGAAGATTATTGCAGGACTGACAGTTAGGATATGAAGGGAAGGCTGTCAATTGCAAGTAATTATATTTCTTTGTCAACAGCCCAATGTCAAGCTGCTGGATCCCTCCTCACACTTTGTCCATGCTACTGGAGCTCAAGTGTCTGGTGGATCAAGTATAACCTCTGGCCAAATCAAAGCAATCTCAAGGATAATCCAGAGGCAATGTTCAGAATTCATAGTGGAGATTTCCAAGTCAGCTTCCAATGAAAGTCCTTTAAAGATTCAGTACTGATGCATTACTTGCACCTTTCTTGCTTCTACTTTGCCAGAATCCTGGAGAGTCTGCCCCAGATAGTTAGGACTCACTTTCTCAGTTTGTTCAGGCAGGGTGATTTTTGACTGCATTGCATGAACCAAGAAGACAAAACTCCAGGGTCTAAGCAGTGCAAGTTCTCTCTCAATGCATCAGCATCCTGGCTCAGTGAAGCCAACTGTACATAAAGTTGTGCACATAATACACATTTAATCTTGCAAGAATGGGCATTAAATTGTCCCATTAATACCAGCAGCAATACCAGAAGCCTTAAGAGTGCTTTTAGGTACATTCTTTGCACAAATTATTACACAAGGTGCAAGGCAGGACTGACGATTAAAATTACACAAATGACCTGATTCACCACTGTCTGTCACGTTTCTGTGTTGGATGACTTTTTAAAAGACTGTGATTGCTCTCTCAGCAGGGTGGGTATCTGAGAGAGCTTAACTGAAGTCAATGGAGCTACACATTGACATAAAACTGGTGTACTTAACAGGAGGTTAATGCTCAGAAGCCAGGCTTTTCTTGAAAGATTTTCTTATGGCTGAGATTTTATCTTATTTGCAGATTTTTCTTTCTTATCTACTCCCCAAAAGATTAATTGAAAAAATAAGCATGTTTCTTTGTGGTTGATGCTGAAAAAAACCCATAGATCGCTGTTTCTTAAACTGTGGAAGGAGATGCTTAATGAAAATTTCTAGTTATTATTTATGGATTTCTGGCCCAGACACACTTCATGTAATAGTCCAACCTAATGTTTAAGATGTGGTAGGCTTCCCTAAACATACAAATTTTGCAATTATCCTTGGAGCTATCCCTTATTTGTCTGCTTTTGATTACTAATTAGTAGGACTGACATTTAATCATTAACTATCTCCACATCTGAAATAGCACATACCTGCTACTTTGCTGAATACATCCCCCATTGTGCTGCTACTGTCCTAGTGACACATTAGAAGATCTGGCTTAGTTATTCCAATTTTTCACAAAAAAATAGTAGATCTACAGAAAGTGCCTTGAAGTGACGCCTCACACTGACTGGACACTTTGCAGCTACTGTACAGTATTTACCCAGGAGCCTTCATCAGACCATCCATTTGGGGACTTAAGGTGACCAGTCTTCAAATATATATTCAAATAAATATTCAAATATTACCATCCTTAAAAAAAAAACAAAAACAAAAACAAGGAAAAATATTACATGCATATGAGTGGATAAAGGAGGAGGAAGCCTGGCACAACCTGTTTAATTAAACATAATAATATTCTATGTAAGGATTATCCTTCTTTCTTTGACAATATAAAATAGTGTCACAGAAATTATACCTTTGTTAAAAAGATTTCTCCAACAATAATCAAGTCACTTCCACAGAGAGATGAAACTACAAGCTCTAACGTGAACATTCAGCAACGTGTTACTAATAGCATCATTAACACATACCATAGATAGCTGCACAGAGTGTCTTAGACTGAGCTACTGCCAAGTCCCAGTTTGTCTAGTTGGGATATGGGAATGGCTAAATAACTTCATTCACTCCACCAGCTAATTAAGATAGAGTTTAAAGCATGTAAGCTGAGAACCTTAACAGGTCTGCTGTGCCATTCCTCCAGGGTGACTTTGTAGGGAGAAGTAAAAATGCTTAATATAGTCACTGTAGCATGTAAAATGATAGTTAAGGAAGAGAAAGTGGTACAGACTGATCAGTAAAGGGTGAATGCTGCCATCACTGTGCAGTATTTAATTCCCCCACTTCATTAATTTCTGGCCTCGTGTCTGCCCATACTACCATAAAAGAATAGTTTTTTTAGCACATGGACTCTTGATAAGTATTTTAAAACCAAACTGTCATCCTACCATGTGCTGCTATCTGATGCATATTATACAGTTTTGCCCTCAGAATGTGATGGTGGAATTAAGACCTTCATCTATTTAGGTATTCCAGCAGTTTCTATTACAAAGGAATATTGTTGTCCTCTCACTTGAAGAACTCTCGCTCCACTCCACTTGCAGCAGTCCTTAGCAAATGAACAAATGCAATGTTTAGATTGTCATGCAATAGGCTCACTGGGTTATTTTTTAATCTAACTATGATATAGCTATTCTAAACTATTTAGGTATGCTAAACTCTTTCTCATATTTCCCATTAATGCTGCCTTACCTGAAATGACAAATTAATTTGATTTTACAAACCTGGGATATACATGCTAAGTTGAGAAAAGAAAAAACTCAATTCAGTTCATTCACAGCAATGCTCTTCTTTTAATTTCTTCCTTATTTTGGATATTTTATTTTCTTCTGTTCCAATTTTTTACTATTTTTCCATGTAAAATTTTGGAAACTGCAGATACACCTTCATGTGGCTGCCTGACTTTTGTTCAGGCATTATTTTTCTTTGTTTTGTTCAGGCAAAGTTTGATTTATAATAACAATACCAAATATTTTTAAGAACATCTCATTTCATTGATACCAGTTTTTTAAGACCACTTCCCCCAAACCACACTTTGTCATTTGATCAACTTTCTTGCTGCTTTGATGTCCTTTGAATTTATAGTGATGCCTTATTCTGATTTGAATCCAACAAAATCAGAACAAAAAAACCACACTAGTGTCTAATATTTCATAGGCTAAACTTAAGAAAATGAGATACAATACTAAGTATCTCTTCTGATATTTTGTCTCCTATCATACTTTCTAGCTAGTTTTGATTTTATAATTTTTCAATGCAATATTGGATTAAGAGTCACTTGCAGTATAATTTCTTGTAGTTAGGAAACTGTAAAGTTTACAACAGAGTCCAGTGTATTTTGAAATATTCAGCCATTAATACCAAAGTCAGAGCCTCTAATGGATGAAAGCTTTTACTCAACTATCCCTACTTGGGGACGTAAAAGAGAAAAAGATTATAGGAAAATCCAGTCCTAATTTGTGATGCCTATCATCAAAAAACATATGGCTGGATCAAAAGGACAGATCCTAAGCTGGTGCAAATTGGAAAAGCAACACTGTCAGCAGGGATTCTGGATTTATAACAGCTGAGTATTCAGCCTATTTGTAGCCCAGTAGAAGAGTTCTCTGGTTGAAGGCATGGAAGGAATAAACAAAGGTTCCAAGAAATAGTCTCTCACAAATTCATGACACATTTTACAGGACTTGAAAATTCACTAATTTGTCAGTAGTTTTGAACCAGTTCCCAATACAGTTCAGATCTCATGTTACTGTTGTTTTAATTCTTGATGAAAATGAAACGTGCTTTGTCTCAATCTGTGCACTCAATAAAAACCCTAACAGTCTTAGAGTCAGAGAGACTTATTTTGCTATACAGAATCTGGGGATTTTTTTAATTTAATTCGAATGAAAGGAAGCTGCATTTTAAAACGAGATGGATGATGTTAAGTATATGTTCCTGAGAAAAATCTGGCAATGGGAAAGGAGTAAATAGCCTGACCCATTGCCTTCCCTTTCATCTTCAGCTGTCACAACTCTCCAAGTGCTGAGAACACATGATTTAGTAGCTTCAGAGATGAAACTGATTCCTTTGTTTTTTGGTACATCTGTAATGCAGCAAACAAAACATATATATTTGTATGTATGAGAGTTACATTGCAGACAGATAAAAGCAGCTAGAAGGTGGATTCTCACTATCAATTAGAGGTACTATTTGCACAGAAGGAGGTAACCTGCCTGATATGCATTGATGTGAAATAAAAAATATTGTGTGAAGAAAATGTACATTATATGATTGTGGTTTAGCAGAAAGGGAAAAAAAAAGGCTCAAACAAAATGAAATAATAGGAATGGAGAACAGAGGTGCTTTTGGTACTGCAGAGGACGGAGAGCTGTTTAGATTAAAAAAGTGTCATTATCATGACATTGTGGAAGCTGAATAGGAAAAGTGACTCATGCTACTACCTTCTAATCTCTTGATCAAGCAGGAGCCGTAATTACTGCTGGAAAAGCAATGATTGAAAAAAAAATTGAAAATAACAATTTTTTGTGAGAGGGACAAAGGAAATGAAGAGTAATGTCACAAATTAGGCCATCTTCAACAAGGATTGAAGCATGAAGAAATAAAAAAGTCAGACATTGAGAGACATCGTGAGACTGGATCAAATCTAATGTTTAAATGCCCAAAAGCTTCAGTATTGCAGTGCCCAGTGTTAATGACATGGCTCTTGGTGAGGGACATCCAGGTCTTCAGATGGGCAAGCAGATACTCACTGCAGTGAAAAGGGCATTCAACAATCTCAAAATAATGTCCAGTCCACCCTGTACAAAGGCAACACAAGGATAGTCATCCTTAGTCAACTGGAAAATACAAATTTCAGTTTCCAGGGCCATTTCTGTGGTGAAAATTAAGAAATTATTAGACATAAGAAAATTCCTTGCAGTTAGTCTCATTTCTCTGAGGCAACAGCACCCAGCACCTCAGTGCCACATTACACTGTGGTCTCTTTTCAAGCCAGGGAAACTTGAAATCATTTATGCACACTGAAACAGTTTCAAAATGGAAAATAGATTAAGAGCTCCTTCACATTATTGAAAACATAACACAGAGGGACACAGGTAATACCCTTCTTCAGTCAGAAAAAAATGTCAAACCTGGGCCACCTACTGACTGCATTAAAAAATACTAGGCTACAAGGTAGTGGCAGATGGAGGAGCTACTGATCTGATTGCAGGATCTGGCCAGCAGTGGCTTAAAAAGAAACTTACACCTGAACAAACATCTGCAAACACTGAGAAAATGTACCAAATTATTTAATTCAAAGAGGACTTGTTGAAGGAAAAATGGATATCTGAAAATCTACATCACTGTTTAAAAAAAAAAAAGTTAAATCTTAAAATTCCATTTGATACAGACCCCAATCCTTTCAGAAGATATTCAAAAGTGCTCTGAAAATGGCTGATGGTTAGGCATCTTTAGAAAAGTTAGGCAGAGAAAACTTTAGTTTCTGGTACACTAGATTGCTTAGATGCACCTGCCTGGAAATACCTCTGCAGATTTGGACACTTCCAAGTATTATAGAAACATGAAGAACACAAACTCAACTCTTTTGCATACAAAGAAGGAGCAGCAAAGAGTGAGGAGCAGGGTCTCTGAGGCTCAATCTCTTCCACTGCCCCAAAAAATGTCTGGCTCTCATTGCTGAGAAGACAAAAAGCATCAGAGAGCTTTAGTAAAGCTGTTCCTTCTTTCTCCAGCCTTTCCTTTCTCATCTTCCTGTTGCAGCAACAGACAGACTTCATCACTGAAGGAGAAATAGAAAGTTTTCAGGCTATATTTGTTGCTCAGTTTGCTATGCCCTGTGGAAAAGTTAACAGGACAGTGGGAAGGATCCTTGAGGCTGGAGCTAAAGTGGAAGCTGTCTGTCTGACTGACAACACTGACCTGCAAGCAAAATCCTAAAGTACAGCTCCCGTTCTTACCAGAGAGTTGACTAAAGGATGAATGAGAG
>VZTY01010777.1:83438-179814 GCA_013400935.1 Turnix velox
AAGAAAGGGAGAAAGAAAGAGAGTCGCTTACGCAAAAAGAAAGAAAGAAAGAAAGAAAGAAAGAAAGAAAGAAGAAGGTTTAGCAGGATTCCAGATCCTCCAGGATGTATGGCTTGAGTTAAAAATAGGAATCTCTTGATGAATTTGCATGTATGGCAGGACAAACAGAATATTCCCTTCTGGCTCTGAAAATGTAGTACATATTCTTATTTCTATGTGAAACTCTGCAGACAACTTGAACTTGAGAATGGTCACTCTTAATCAAAAATTATGTGGTAGATGGGAATTATTTTCCATGTTAAGTTTTCAGGTGTTATGCAAATTTCTTCATGAACCAATCAACCTACCAATAATAAAAGTGTACACAGGGAAACACTATATGCAGATATATGCCACATAAATCCAGAATGCACCAAGAGAAAACACAAAACTGTTTTCTCTTTCATTGTGGAACATTTTGCCATCATTACCTTTTCTGGTTTCAGCTACTTAAAAATAGAGACACTGAACTCTTTCCCATACACACAAAAAGAAACACCTTGAATTTTATTTCTCTTAGAAAAATTGAATGGTCCATTCTTCTGTTTACTTTTATGAAGTGCAAAATGATAAGGCCCTACTTTTAACCCTATGCCATAATAAACCAATAAAGGATGTGCAATGAAATGAATGGAAGACAAAGTACAGAGTACAGCAAAAATTTTGCAAGGGAATACTTTTCACAGCATGCTGTCATCCCTTGGAATTAACTCCAGTAGGAGATTATTAAGCCAAATATCGTTGAAAGATTTTTAAAGGGCTGAATAATTTTATGAGTAATAACAACAACATTAATGTTAAAGTAATCTATTACTATGCTTCAGTGGGTAAATTGATAGCTGCAGGGGTCAAGAAGATCTCCCCTTCTCTACCTTCCTTTCCACACAAGTGGCTAAGTGCATTAAGGGCTTTTCTTCGACTTTCCCTCAAGCATCAGACATTGGTCACTTCTGAAGGCAGGGAAAATGCAAGACTCAACAAATGAGAAGGAATGGAGGATTTGTCTGATCCAGTATGACAAATCCTGTGCTTCCTCTCATCATCATTATAATTATCTGAACACTACCTCCAGCATAAAAGGAGATTGCTTTCCTCTGTTCACCACCCCTGTGGGCACACCATAGGTAGTGTGGAAGTTTGCTGTTCTAAGTCATATAGCATTTTAGTTCTTACTTCTCATCAACACTTTTTCCTGTGACTCTAGCTCTTCTTCTATTCACTGAGTAGATTTTGTGACCTTTCCAAGCTCAGTTTCAGAAGAAAGATAAAAAAAGAAAACCAAAACCAGAAAAAACACACCCACTAATCAAGCAAAAAAAAATTTTATTAATTTTCTCCTCTTGTCACCATCAATTTCCCAAAAAGAAGGAGAATGACAGCATTCTCACTCTGCTTTTAAGATCTTCTTAGTGATCTTCAGGAACATAAGGTGGGGAGATATGGGAACAAAACTTTATCCAGTGTAAATTTCTGCTGATTGCACTGGCCTCAAAAGCTGAGTCGTGATGTACTTCTGAGGTATCTAAAAAATCTTTTAGACATCATTGTCAAATATTTTATCTGGTAAAATTCTATGAGTACTTTAAAGGGAGTTAAGAGAGAATTTAGAATCCTTGGTTAAGTAAATAATGTCTCCACCAATTTTGAAGAGCAGTTTGATATAACTTGTATTACTGGAGACTGACTACCTCATAGTCGTTGTGGGGCTTATGGTGCCATATTGTTGGTTCTGAGAGTTTTGAGACCTAGAGCATCTCATGGGCATTGTAAAAGGTAATGATACAATGCAAAAGGGCAAAATAATGGCAAGGGATTTACTACTGTGTTTGCTACTATTCATTGTAAAATTCACAGTAAAACAATGCAGCAACCTGTACAAACACCACACAAAATGACAGCATTACAAAATCTAAGTTAGTGATTCCCCCTTCAACATAATTTATTCTTAAAAAGTCTATGAAGATTGCAGAGATCATGCCTAAACAATGTACTGGAGCCTGTTTGCAGACATTAGCAATTTTTCAATATAAAAATCAGACCATATACAAACAGCACAAAGATGTATTTCAAACACAAAATATATATTTATGGGAACACTCACAACATGTACCTGTACATTACACAACAGAATACCTGTGTATTACACATCAGAATTCTTGAAAACAGAGTAGTTGGCCCTAGATGAAACTCCTGGTTTGGTTAGTCATCTAAGCTCCCTGTAAACTAATAGGGAATTTAAACTTTTTAAAGAGACCTGAGTAGAAATCACATGTAGATAATGATACATCTGATTGCCAATTCTATATGGGGCAGGGCTAATTGCCTGTACCTCTCATGTTTATATTTTCTACAAAACACATACCAAGTGGGGTAAGTCTCAGCCTCTTAAAATGAGACTTTTCCTATAATCATTCACTAGACAAATAACAGCTAATACATATATAATGCAAGAAATGATGTTTTTCAAGAAGGGAGTAGATTTGGGTTCCAATTCTTGCTCTCAGAAATCTTTAGTATCCTATGTGCAGAAAGTACATGTGACTTCCCCAGACAAGTCATTATTCTTTAGTAAATTCATCGTGGCCAGAAGATGGAAATCAGATCTCCAGTCTGTATGAAAAGTGCTCTGACCAAAAGACTGTTTTGAGAATGTGGGTTATTGATATATGTATTTACAGTCATTTCCTGATAAACTTGAAACTGCTTGTTGATTTTAAAGTGCCTTTTGGAACAAAGTCTTTCTTGGTTATCGTTTTTGGATTTTTCTTTAAGTGGTACTTCCAGCTCTGCCTCAAATAAGTCCTCAAGGCTGGACTCTGACTCTTGTACTAATGAGCCAAGTGGCACTTACAATCACACTTATTATGTTAAAAGTACTGATATATGAACCTTAAAAGATTATCTTCCCCCTATCAGACTTTGCTGTATTGGACAACCTCATTTGCCTTCAGTGCATGTATTCAGTATCATTAAGCTTTATATCTCACAAACAGAATATTTACAGCAAAGAAATAAATGTTTCAGAAAAGTATAAAACCCCTTCAAGAGGTTCATAAAGTAATTAAAATTTAGGTGAGTTAAAGAGCACGTGGAATGAGACTTGTAAACTTAAACAATGGCAAATGATGGATACTTCTGAGGAGGGACAGGTTTGTATAATGAGATACATCCTGTAGTAAATTCCCATGTTATTAAGCACTATAATAAAGAGAAAAAAAATTAATTGTAGCAAGAACCTAAAAATCACTACATCTATCTGAACACTTAGAAATATTCAGTGGAAGCAAGGTGTTTAACAAGCAAATATGCATTTCCCATGTAAGACTTCCTGGCTGAATGTGATCATTTCATATTCCTAAGGAGGAAAAAGAGAACTGTTTTCTACACCTTCTTTTTTCTTCTGTATGACTGAAAGGTTGACAGCTATAAAAGTAAGGGAAATACAGCTGAAGTAAGCTATTTTTGCCTGGAATGATTTATTAAAGAAAAGATTTATCACATGCTTCCCTCTGATGTATGCTATTAAAGACTAATTTTTGAACTAATCTAATTAAAGTCAATTTTAGTATAGTGGTACTTCTCTAATTGTTTCTGAGACATACGCATTACCAATGAAGAGTGTTATGTTGTCATAGCAACAAGCTTACCATCATGACTTCAGAAAAAGAATTTAATTATGCCACAATGGTGTTTTGGGAACAACTGTTTCCATGCAAGTTTGGATGGGCAGGACAGAGACATGTGCTGGCTGTGATTGAAACCACATGTTGGTTTGGGGATTCCAACTCTAGGTGCCTATAAAAGCCCAGCCACACTTGTAGGTGTTTTGATACCTGTAAAATACTTTCATGTTTAGTTTGGTACTTCACTCAATGTTGTAAATGCATACAGTGGCACATAAGATATATCACTGAGGACCTCTTTACATTTTTATTCCTACACATGATCAACAAAGGCAGAGGAAGGAATCTACTGTGATCTTTCTGTACTCCTCAAGTACTAAAGCACAAACAAAAGGCTCAAAAGTACACTTATATTAAAATTCAGGACAGCAATGTAACTCATCAAATGGGCTAGCCTGTTGAGTAGATTGTCTCAGGATGTTGTGTATGAAGATGTACTCAGCCCACTTTCAGATTAGCACTTGCACCAAGCAAGATGCCTGACCTCACCTCTCTTTGTTTCATTTTTTCTGAGCTTTGCACTAGAAAAAGTGAACTCAGCTCAAGATAAAAAGAATTTCCTGTTCATGGTTTACAACTTGACAACTTTCTTTGTCACTTAGAAGGCTAATATCTGTTCAGATTGCAACTATTAAGTTCCCATCATGGCCTGCTCTCAGAAAGGTGATTCAGGGTAGTTTACAGAAAGCAGGACATCGGGTGGTAAAGTTAGATCTCCAAAGCATCTCCCTTAGTGCTAATGTCGAAAAAACAAGTACATGTAAGAGTCCAGATACTGTAGAAGCCAGAAACTGTAAGGGAAAATTCATTCTGGTTCATGAAGTTCCATATCCAGGTGTTGAGTGCGAACTGAGTATTTCTAAGTTGCTTGAGGAGAGGAAGCCATAAAGTAGAGTGAGGATGTAAAAAGAAGAAAATTAGGGTTAGGCATTTAAAAATTAATAATAATAGTGAAATGTACATCTGAAATGTTCTGCCACAGAGACAGAAATTTTTAAAAATTAAAAGCAATAGCTCCATGTACAGAAAAAAAAATCATAATATTTTATTTCCTATGGAGTCATCTCCAGCATTATCTAGGAAGAGATGACTTCCATATAAAATTTATCTGATGGTTGAAGTTTTTGTAATGCATTTCCTTCCATGTGTATTCCCTGCTGTTTAATAAGGGCTGAGGTCATACTGCAGACAGATGTATGCTCTCTCTCAAGGACTTAGCTGTCTGTTTGCACAATATATCTAAGAAGAGAGTATCTTTGAAATGACTGTAACTATGTCAAAGTTCATTGAACTTGGAGGAAAGTTGAAAAAATTATGGACAAGCTAAAGGAAGGGGTAGACAGACATACAACAGGATAACTTAATTTCTCTAAGAAACCTCCCTGGGAAAACCAATACAAAACAGAGAAAACTGAAAACAAATAGCTTGCTGGAGATAACTGAGAAACAGTAAGAACGCTTCCAACCAAAAATATATCACAGGATTAACACATAGAGCTTAATTTTCTGCAAATGTCATAAATTCAAGCTGATTCATTTTCAAAACAGGAAGCACCAGGCTGTTACAGAACCATATCACATTTGATGACATCGTAGCACAGATGTCTAGACTGCAGCTTGGGAACACCTACTGACACTGAGAGTTTGGTTTGAAGGGATGAGGCAGTAAGCTTTCCAGAACTCTCTTCTAAAGTCTGTTTTCTAACAGATACTTCACTGCCTGTATTGGTTCGTGACTCTGTTGTAAGTGAGAAGCTATAATGAGTTGCCTGGTATATGGCAACTTTCCTGGCACTGGTGCTGGTGAGGAGGCAGCAGATCTGACATGGGCATTGAGTAACGTGTGATAAATTAGGTTTTGGTCAGCTTTGGCATATCCATAACACTGCTACTCCCCAGCTGTGACATGCGATCAAAAGGTTGTAGATGAAGCAGAGCAAAAAAGAGGATACCTATGTGCCATAGTAATTCTAACTAATTTATAGCTTTTTTCAATTCCTCATCAGAATAAAATCAGAAACATTAAAGCACCTATCTGAAAAGAGAATTTTACAGTAATGTTTGTGGATATGCTCCATTATGTGGGTTTGAACTTTGGGTTGTAGCAGACAGACTTAAAATAATGTTTCCCACAATAATGAGATGTTCCAGGCTTTGTGAAATTGAAAACAGTTTTCTGTATGGTCCTTTTTCTCGTTAGCAGCATCCAAAGACCACATAACAGTTTATCTCTGAGCTTCACAGGCCAGACTAGAACTGAGATGAGGAAGAAAGTGGGGAATGATGATGAATATCTCCAATTACTGCACGTAAGTTTTGTGAAAGAGTCAGATGTGTTTCTGTAGCATCAGGAGTTCAGTTTGAAACGCTTGATAAATGCATCAACTACAAATCCATTTTTCTCTGTTAGAGCAATCACACTCTTTAGACCCCTGATAAGGTATTTGTCTGTCAGCAGCTGTCAATGTGTACAGCTAGTCAAATTAGCCCTGATAAAATAAAGTTACACTGAAACACACAGCCCAACTGACTCACTTCAAACATTGTGGGTTGAACAAGCTTTTAAAGCTGGCTGCGGAGTTGGGTTTTAAGGGAGCCATTCTAATTCCTGGTAGATCTACCATAGGAGTGGGGATAAAATCTCAAGAACTATGAAATACTCATACAGCCACTCAAGAGTCAAGTCTTCTGCAGCTTTACAGTTGAAAGGACAGTATCATCCATTGAATTGCAGGGATTATTTGGGAAATTGTTTGGAGCACTAATTGCCCTGAGCAGCTATAGAACCCCAGAGCTACCACAAGACATATATGGAGGGCAAGTACTTTTGACTCATTGTGGCCAAGAAAACTAACTTTCATTTTAAACTTCCTAAAAACCCTACTTCTTAGCAAGTTCTACATTCCTACCCTTCCCTAGAATATAATATACCTGAGAGGATCCATACACACAGTAGTGCTTTAAATAGATTTTATTTACTTGGAACTACACTCACTGCTTCCTTATTCTTCCTTCCTTTGAGCAGAAGCATAATCAGAATCACACAGTCAATCCTAATGTAGTACTGTAGTACTGTTGCTGGTGGCTCAGCTGCAGGATCTAAAGAAGTACAAACACAAATTCCAAGTGCACTAACAGTCAGAACTATATGTTCTCAAAGTGCAGTGGGAAAATCCAGCCTCGAAGTATATCAGGTTCAAGAGTACAAGTCTAGAGAGCACAAAAACCTGTTCTAGATATAATATCCTTTCAAATTCAGATAAAACAAGTGTAAAGGGCCTCCCATAAAATAATGCAGTGAAATGCAGCAACATTAAAAAGATAGTTCACATTTGCCAGTCATCCCAAGGTACCCTAATTATGTAGAAAATTTGGCTTATTCCCATTCCTGTGATAGAATGGTATAGATTTTAAAAGTCATTAATTGGAGGCACATGAGTAAAACATAGCAAGCACCACTGCTGACCAGCCTCCTCAAAAATGTTACAATGACTCTGTGATTCTATGAAATGTTATATTTAAGAAATATTTTTCTATCACACACAAGAATTCAAATGGAAATACACGTCCGAAAGATGGAGTCAGCAAAATACTCATAAAACAGTTAAAATAAGCTTTCCTGTGGTTTTTTGACCCATCTGTCTCTATTAATAGGTTGTCTCATCTTTTTCTTATATTCTCATGATAGAGACAGTTTTGCATCATTATCCAGCATCAACCACAACTGCTTTCCAGTCAACAATCAAAGTCTGAAGCACTGTGGTTAGACAGATACATCTATAATAAGATGAAGTAAACAGAGAATTCAAAAGAAAACTACATCACTGAAAAGCACCATTTTACATCTATTGGTTAATGAGTTTAAATTTGCTCGTGTTCCAACCACATGATGAGCTAGAAAAATGGTAGAAGTGAAAACTGTGTCCTCCAACCTTTTTCAGTTTCAGTGTAAGAAAAAATTGATGTGTGATCAGGTACAGAAGAACTAAGAGGAAAATAAAAAGACATTTAAAAAATTTCACTCATTGCATCTATATTTAAGAATGTTTAAAATAATTGAATAATAAATGATAAATTTTTCAATCATTACTTTGAAATGCCTTAATAGGGTCATTATAAAAATGGAGCAGTGTTTTACGTTAAATTTGCTTGTCTGATGAGAATTTAAAATAATAGACTAACATATGTATTCTGTTATGCCAGGAACTTTTAAAATCCTTTGAATTGAATGTATAATCATAACAGAAATTCTTTGTGGTGCTTTGGCACTATGTACAAATCCCAGTCACATTAGGTACTTAGAAAACTGTCTCTGTCATAAAAAGTGTCCTTTCCTCAATCTTCATTGCTGGGCATTTGAAAATACAGGAGACACCTTCCAAATTAATGAATGCTCTAGTCTAAATCAATATTACATTAAGATACTTTTTTCTTGTGAAAGTCCATGTGGTGAGGATTATGACTTTAACAGTCCCTCTCTCACTGCTTCTAATCGCAGTAGTAATTAAGAAACCAGATGAAGCAGTGAATGTGGCAACTTAATATAAAAGTTTGTTACTTACTAAGTATTCTAATAACACTATAACAGCAATAAATAGCACATAGCTTTAAAACAGGAAATGCCCAGGAGTTAATTATCATATCAGCTAATCATGAGTACCATCATGCTTTCTCTGTCAGCATTGCTCCATAAACTACCCCCCACTGAGTATAGTTTCCATGATACATATCCAGGACTACTCTGTTGTATCTTGACTAATCAGAAGTGGAATAGTTTTGTCCAGTTTGGTAGAAGATTGACTAAAATCACAGCCCTTATCAAAGGGGTAAAACATATCTCCATATCTTTCCATTCCCTGTGGCTGCTGCCTTCCAATCCTATCTCCTTCTAATTGCAGAAATAATAGCTAAAGTTTGGAAACATATCCCTGAATACCAATTGAGTCCTTAACTGCTCAAGTCACAACTTAGTTGCTAAAGTCAGAGCCTGACTGTTTCATAAAAAGGAGGATAGGAAATTGGCATAATAAGAAATAGAAAGGATATTTCCAGACACAATTTAGTTCAAAAGAAGACGAATACAGCAAAATGCTGCAGAGAGTAAAAAACCCCATCCTTATGTAATTAAGAATTAAGCAAGATATTCTGACCCCAAGAGCAGTTTACCCAAGCAAACTCAAATCAGCAGAATGTTGCCACCCATTTATAAAATATTTTTATTGTATTTATCCTCAAAATGTCACCATGCAGATTCTTTGGAAGGATGGAGCAGGAATAATATGCGTAATGTGTAAAAAACACAACCTATTTCCCAGTCTTTTCCTACATACTATTTCTGAAAATGTCACTGCCATGCTGAGTCTGCTAATAGGATCATTAGTTCATCAAATCAGGCTCAGAAACTAAAACTGAGAAATGAGACATACTCACAAAATATCTCCACAGAAATAGCTAATTAGGTGGAAGATGGCATGGTCTTGGCTCTGAAAAAGGTCAGACTAAAGTACAGGCTTACAGAATGGAATCTTAACAACAAAAACATACTTCAGAAATACTAGGAAATAAGAATGCAATGGGTATTCACAGCCTATATCCCCTCACATGTAAAGTGGTTAGTGGAGAACCAGATATGACACACAACAGGATTTCTCTCCCTTGCCCAGCCAATCACACAGCTCTCCAGAGGTGTTTCTTGCCATGTTGGATATACATGCCTAGCATACAACCAACAATAAACACTGGCTCCAAAGCCTTTTCCCAAGGTCTACAATAGCTCAAGCTCCTCTGCTGTAAAGTGGGGATGAGAATACAAACATAAATTTCCTCAGAGGGAAAGAAAAAGAAAAAAAAAGGAAAGACATTTGATTTGTGGTAGTTTACATGAAAATGAACACTGAAAGTGGGACTGGGAAAGTGGATGCTGTCCTCAGAGCTATTAATCTGAATGACAATGATAGATCTGCTTACGCTTACATTATCCACTTTAGTAAAATCCCTACATGTTTCCAGTCAAAGATCAGTTCAAGTTTGCAGTGTATGTATCTGTGCATCTATTCTTCTAAACTTCTTAATATGCATAATACATTAAAGAGAATAATCCAGTATTAGGAAGTGAGAAATCAAATGAAATATTCTGAACATTTTAATACACAGAGATGGAAATTTCAAAACATATGACATGGCACAGGACATTCAAGGAGACCTATTTTAATTCACTATAAAATGGGCAGGTGGCGAGAGGAACACAGCAAAAGGAAGGACTAATTTTCTTTTTAAAACAAAGATGCAGAGGGAGTGCAAGGAGCAACAGGATTTTAATTAACACCTCAGGACTGAGATGAGGGAATAGGAGGATCATGGTTCCTGATCTTGTTTTGTCAAATGGGGGACAAATATAAAGGAGAAAAGAAAAAGAGAAGAGAAGAGAAGAGAAGAGAAGAGAAGAGAAGAGAAGAGAAGAGAAGAGAAGAGAAGAGAAGAGAAGAGAAGAGAAGAGAAGAGAAGAGAAGAGAAGAGAAGAGAAGAGAAGAGAAGAGAAGAGAAGAGAAGAGAAGAGAAGAGATGAATAAGGGNGAAGAGAAGAGAAGAGAAGAGAAGAGAAGAGAAGAGAAGAGAAGAGAAGAGAAGAGAAGAGAAGAGAAGAGAAGAGAAGAGAAGAGAAGAGAAGAGAAGAGAAGAGAAGAGAAGAGAAGAGAAGAGAAGAGAAGAGAAGAGAAGAGAAGAGAAGAGAAGAGAAGAGAAGAGAAGAGAAGAGAAGAGATGTTATGAATAAGGGTTTCCATGGACAACTCTGAGTGCAGGATGAAGATCTTTGAGAACATGGACAAAGTATAGCCAGAAATGTTATTATGGGACATCTTCAAGCTTCCAAAATTTAAGGAAGACATCTTTTAAATTAGTATTTCCTCATTCCTGTCTCAGCCTCACCAGACTTAAGCTCTGTGTGGACTGAGCAGAAATTCTGGAACGTAAAGGAAAGGTTTATATTTGCTGGAAGGCAAGGATACTTGTAGGTTATCATCCCAAGTCATCTCATCCCAAAACAGACAACTAGAAATGGCCTTCCTGGTACCCTGCAGATATAAATATTCCTTTCCTGAAAAGGATGCTTTAGATATTGATCTTTTGAAACTGATTGAAGCTGTATAAAACCCTGTGCTAAAATTAGTTAAGATACCTAGAACACATTCAGTTGATTAAACACAGTAGCCTAGAGCCATGTGACAGCCTTCTGATAACAGTTTTTAGAACCAGGACAGCTTTTGAGCTCACCTTAAAGAAGACTTGTAGGTCTCTTGGCTTTATCATCTGAGGCACACTAAGATATATCAAACATCTGCAAACAACTCACAGATCCAACAAAGAACCTAAGGGAGTAACAATCCCTTTAGAGAGAGCACTGAGAGCCAGACAAGCCTTGCCAGAGCATCTCACGTGACTCTAAACATCTGCTCATAACCAAAGCAAAGATAAATTGTGAAGGCCTGGAGGTCAAATAGTATAGTATCACTATGTGCTTATTACTACTCTTTGCAAGCAAACAAAATGGCACCATTCAAGTCCCCTGTTGTAAAAAGTCTCTGATCCATGCTAAGTTTCATAGCAGGCTGGGGAATTATTCAGGTGACCATCACCTGGAATAAAGTAAAACTAGATCAAGGGCAATTTAGCAGTGTGGATGACAAACATCCACACCTTCCCTCTGTTTAATTTGTTTCTACAGATGTAGCTAGTGACAATCAACTTTCTAGTCCCCAAAGTCTACATGAACTAATTCTCTGTTAACAGCACCAATAGCTTAAAAGTTAGTTCTCACAAAAATTGAGACAGTGAGAAAAAATAGGCTTAAGTATCTTGAATCTGAATTTTACTGCATAAATCATGTTAGCTCCTCCTACCACAGCTCCTGTGTTAGTTACTAAAAAAGATTAAAAAAGAGATTATTAAAAAAAGGCACAATGCATTTCCTTGAATTGAAAATGGAATACTAACAGTCAGAGGAGGGCCATGAAGATGGTCAAAGGGCTGGAGCAACTGTCTTAAGAAGACAGGCTGAAGGAGTTGGGGTTGTTCAGCTTGGTGAGGAGAAGGCTCAGGGGGGACATCATAGTAGCTTCTTAATACCTGAAGGGGGCTACAGAAAGGCAGGGGTAGGACTTTTTAATAAGATATCTGATGGAAGGACTAGAAATAATGGATGTAAATTGGAAGGGGGGAGATTCAGGCTAGATATAAGAAAGGAATTCTTTACAGCAAGGGTAGTGAAACGCTGGAAGATGTTGCCCAAGAGAGGCTGTGGATGCGCCCCCTCTGGAGGTGTTTAAGGCCAGGCTGGACAAGGCACTGAACAGCCTGATGCAGTGGGAGGTGTCCCTGCCTAGGGCAGGAGGGTTGGAACCCGATGGTCTTTGTGGTCCCTGTCAACCCAAACTATTCTATGATTCTCTGACTGTGTGTCCTCATCACACAAAAATGCTTCTGAACAACCAAATAAATCACTAAATCTGTAGAAAAAAAAAAATATAAGAACAAAATTACTAAATATTTTTTTCAGGTAGAATCTGTTAAGAGTGTATAGCTTTCAGTAATTTCTCATCACTTGGCACATTTTTTATCAGAACAGGAAAGCAAATCAGTTGTCCTCATGGGTGAAATCCTGGAAGTCAAAGTACCAGTTGAGTATAACAGGAAAGAAAGCCATCACAGTAATGTGGATGTGTTAATACTTTTCTGTGCTGAGTAGTGAGTTCAATACACAGGGAAAAAGCAGGCACTTTTGAAGGAAAAACTGATTGCACTTAAATCAGAGTATAAAAATTTCAGTTCACATATGCCAATAAAAATGTATTACACGAGTTAAAAAACCGCTGACAATAGAAATTGCCTTTTCTGAGTTTTCACTTCAGAAATTAACATCTAAGGCATATTAGGAGTTCAAAAAACAGCTTCAGCAATCTGTTGACTCTGAGAAAGATTACAGCAAAATCCAGTTCCAAATCATAACAAGTACTGACAGTCTGAGAAGCATGTAGCACTGCTTTGTGATGTGGAGTCTATGAAACAATCTGCTTCTTGTAGATGGTTCCTTATCAGCTAGGATGTAAATGTTAGAAATGCTGATGATGCATCATTAGAGATAAAAATCAGAGGTTTTGTGACAAATGAGTTAATGCAGTGAATTCAATGCCATACCACAACTGAAATATATTGTTGGGCTATTATAGGATAAAACCTACAGACTGAACAGAGACAACTGGGTGCCCATCAGACTCACTTGTTCTAGAGGCAGAAGACCAGCCTAGTCCTGACAATTATGTACCATTAGCTGCAATGAAGACAACAAATCATTCTCATGCAGGAAATAAAATTTTCCTCAATAACCAATTACAGTGTAAAATACTGAGTACATCACAGCAGTTATATGCAATCTGTAGTATCCTCCAAGTGACCACATGCTTCTGCAGCTGTAGACAGCACATTTACAATAGCTTAGAATCATAAGGAAAAATTAGGGGAAAAAATCTTAGAAATTATATAAACCCCTAAAAAGATGTAATTTTATATTTCTCCAGCCAAGTAGTTCCCTAAAGTACATATTCAGGTTATTTATTCAATGCCTATTAAAGCAAGGCTCGTCTTCCTTAACTGGAGGCTGGTTTAAAAATGTAAGTTAATTGTCTAGGGTATTTCTTGGAGAGATATAAAAAATTATAGTAGATCATTTATTCTATCTAGTTTAATCTATTTTAAAATGGAATGGACTGAGTTCATAAGATATTTAACTCTCGTTGTTCACTACGAAGAGAAGCCTGGTGATCTCCTTGGCCTAGATGCCTGACTTATATATGGACAGAAGTTGAATAATATTAGTCAAAACCTGAATAATACTGTGTACAAATTGAGGATGGGAGAGAACAGAGTGAAAGAATGCTACAAAAATTAAACAGTAGCATTTTCTTGTCTTCATCATGCAGAAAGAGTAGTGCTGTCTTGAAAGCTTCTGGTCTTGAGGGTGCTGCTATATATTCTCCAAGCATTAGGTGGATGGTTGGAACACTTGCTCAGGAAGGGGGAAGCCTGAGCTTATCCAACCATTCTCAGGATAATGTAAATGTAACAGTCATTCTAGGTAATTCACCCATTCCCCTCAGGTGCTGAACATAGTCCAAAACTACAAAATTCACTGGCCCAGAAGAACAAGTAATTTCTGATTTTTTTAATTGAAAATATTTTCTAGAGTAAAAATAAAAACCCCAAAATTTAAAAATATATATAACATAAAACAAAAATCAAAACAAATCCCCCCCAATCAACAGAAATCACTCAGAACTATGGACTTACCAAGAAAATACTGCATAGGTCAAGAGAAACATAACAATTTGAACTGCATTTTGAAAGAACAAACAGGATTTCCCTAGCAAAAAAACTACCAGAGAATTGAATGTTTGCTTTTTGGGGGGCAGTGGATAAAGTCACTTCCACTGATCTGCACATAACTAATGCAGTCTGCTTAAACCATGTTCATCATTAATTTGTGGCTCCCCAATTCTTTACTTCATTGATAGGTTTGACTCACCTGTAAGTCTGAATTTTCATTTTGCAAAGGCAGGGCTAGGAAAAAGAAGCGTCAGCAAATAGCAGCAGTACAAAAAGTAGGACGATGGAAGTTCAATGCATTTTGGAAAAAAGTATTGAATCTCTCACTGTAGGAGAAGGAAAGATTTCAGACCATCTAAGGAACCTGAAGGTGTACAAATCCATAGGGCATGATGAGATGAACTTTCAGATCCTGGGGAAACTGGTAGGTGATTTGCCACTATCGATCCTACTTGAGAATGGCACTGTTGTAATGTTCTTGCTGACCAGAAAAAGAGAAAAAGGAAAGGTGTGGAGAACTGCAGGCCAGTTAGAGTAATCTCTGTGCTGGGAAGGATAATGGAGCACATCCAGAATACTGCTAAGGAGGAGGTGATTTGCTGCAGTCAGCATGATTTCACTGAGGGCAAATTGTGCTTGATAAATTTGGTTTCCTTTGTTGATAGGACTATGACATCATCTACCTGGACCCATGCAAACTACTTGACACTGTCCCATTAACATCCTTGTCTCTATATTGGCAAGACATGGATTTGACAGATGGACAGCTTGGTGGATAACAAATCTTTGGGATGAGTTTGCAATCAATAGTTTGGTGTTCAAGTGGAGACCAGAGAAAAGTTATACTCCTCAGGCATCAGTGTTGAAACTAGCACTGTTTACCATCTTTGTCTGCGACATGGACAGCAGGATGGAATAAACCCTCAGCAAATTTGTGAATGGCATCAAGCTGTGTAGTATAGTTAGCACACTGGAGAGAAGGGATACCATACAGAGAGACCTAGACAGTCTTGCTCCTGCAAATATCATGAAGTTCAACCAGGCCAAGAGCAAGGGCAGGGACAACCCCCAGTAGCAATACATGTTGTGATACAAAGGGATTGAGAGCAGACCTGAATAGATGGACTTGGGGATGTTGGTGAATGAAAAAATCAACATAATACAGCAATGGGTGCTCACAGCCCAGAAAACCTTTAGGGCTGCATGAGAAGAAGTGTGATCAGCAGGTCCAAGAAAGTGATTTTTCCCCTCTCCTTCACTGATGTGAGACCCCAACAGGAGCAATGCATCCAGCTCTCCCAACATAAGAAGGACATAGACCTGTCAGAGCAGATCCAGAGGAGCATCATGGAGGTAATCAGAAGGATTAAGAACCTATTCTATGAAGATAGGCTGAGAGAGTTGGAGCTGTTCAGCCTGGAGAAGAGAAAGCTTCAAGGAGACATAATAGTACCTAAAGGAGATCTCCAGCAAAGATAGGGAGGGATGCTTTATCAAGAACTGTAGAGATAGAATGAGGGGTAACAGGTTTAGCCTTTAAGATTAAGATCAGATATTTGGAAGAAATTCTTTACACTGAGGGTGGTGAGTCACTGGAACAGGTTTCCCAGAGAAGCTCTGGATGTCCTTTTACTGGGGGCATTGAAGGCCAGGATAAGTGGGACTTCTAGGGGGTGTTGGAACTGAATGATCTTTAAGGTCCCCTCCAATGCAAATCATCCTGTGATTCTATGATTGAAAAGAACTACAAATTCAATAGACTTGCTATAGACAGGGCAAGGAACAATGGCATAACTTTTGTTATTATTGTTCCTACTGATAGCTCACAGTAATTTTCAGCAGTCAGAAATTCAGAGATATCCCTCAAAAGTTATGAGACTTACAGAAAAAAAAAGGAAGTGCTCTGCTTTTTGAGCTTCTAGGGATTAGAAGAGAGAACGGCAGCATCTTCAAGCTGAAGAAAACTGTTCAGAGACCACAAGCACAAACCTAACTGAATAGATACAGAAGCAGAATGCAAAACGTGGCTGGTCTTTCATCAATAGAAGTGCCAGGAAGAATGTTGCAATTAAATATCAATAAAAAGATTTTCTTAGTCTTTTGCCCTTTACCTAAAATATATTAGATATATTAAAATGTCATAATAGGAATTTGCCTTTTGAAAGTAAAAGGAGATAACTTTAAAAGTGGCTCAGGTATACTTTGAATTCATCCCAAAGAATATTTGTAGGTCTGCAAGGCCCAGTCAACAAATAATAACTTTTGTAAAGAGTAAGGTAACATTCTGAATTTCAATGCATTTTTGAAAGAGGATATAACACAGCAGTGTTGAATGTCTCAAATTATAAAGGTATTGAGTCTGGGTAACACCTTTTACATTCTTTTATTCAATCCTAATTGACCTATTAAGATCGTTATCAACATTTAGGAATTCTTACCAGTAGAAATCCAGAAAGGGAGCATTTTATTACTCGCTTCACATCCACAAAGAGATGCTAAAGTTATATCTGGGACAAAGTGACAAGCAATCAGTGTTCAAAAGTCTCCTACAAAATTTAATTCAAACACTGAATTTTACATATTCATTTAAATAAATATATATGGCCATACCATCCACATGGGATCTTAAAGTATCTTAAAAAACCTGTGCTGTGAAAACAGTTTTGATAGCACATGTCAATTCAAGATAAACATGTTCCAAATCAGGATATCAACATGTCAGCAGAATTTATTAACCAAACAGTTTAACAAAAGCCAATCATCTTCTTCAGTGACTAAGCCAAATTATTCCTAGTTCCATATTCAGGCCACTAACCAAATTCCCATTCATCTCAGTCTCTCAGAAAAAGAAAATTAGTGTGAGAGGACAAGCCCTCACACTGGAACTTGATAGCCGATATAGGATAAATACTGAGATTTTTTATCCTAACCAACACTTTCAAATAATAGATATATTTGAGAAGGTAATCTGGGCCAAGAATCATTCTCATTAGACACTTTTCATGTGGCCACCCTGATTTAGAGGCTAAGAGAGGTTATTCAAGTGCATGTGCTGCAACTTGCTATTTGGTTTTAGTGCCAGAAAACAAACCTTGGGACTGTTTGGTAACTAAAATTAACATAAGCCATAATATTTTTTATTTAGACTGCCACTGTTTTTACCATCACAAAAGTATCAGCATCTATGGGTATGATTTTTTTTAATCAAAATTCTGTTCACCTCATTAGGTCTAGATTATAGAACAGCTTCTTGTAGGAGAAGTTGGTCTTAAAAGTTTTCTAGGGACTCTGATGAGGAAAATGAGATGCCACGTGTCATCTCCTCTTGATATCAACAACCTAATTATTTCAGGAATGAGAAAAATCTGTTAGAAAGTTTACATACACATAAACACTGGATGTGAATTTGATCTAACCTGGAGAAAGATTCAATACCAGTCTTTCTTAAGAGAGATAGACAAGTAGCAAGAGGTTGACTATATAAATATATTTATATATGTATATCTCTAGGAAAACTCAAAGACAGTCACAAAATTGTTACATGCCTCCTCATAGAGTTATGTTTCATCTGTTCTTAAGAGGCTTAAGAGGTGACAAACAAATCACCTGTTAGTAATGTGTAGTAAATATTATGTAACTTTGACTGCAATGACAAAACACCTTGACTACATGGTGGCCAAAACCCAATACATTGGTATTTGAATATTATGGGAAAATATTGTGAGTATGGAAGCAGATTTTTCTCACAACATGTATCTGAAGTTCACTGTTAAAGCAGTTCGTAAGTTTTAATTAGTCTTTTTTGAGGCAAATTCATGCATGAACTTCTGCTTGCAAGAAGAACTTGTTTTCTTTGATAACACACATTTTCCATCATGCATATGAATGCTGAGAGTAAAAAAAGGGAACAGGACAGCAAGAAGTCAGTTCATGTGAGCCATGAAGTTGTGCATAACACTGGTGCTAGGTCACTGCAGCAAAAAACTATCAAGGAATCACCACACCAGAAGGTGAAAAATCAGGAGTACAGAAGAAACTGTGGTAACTGAAGTAGCATCATGGAAGATTTATAACACTGAATAATAATTGAAATGTCTGCTTTGACCAGAAAAAATTTTTCTGAAGGCTTCTTAAGGCACCCTCTAACTAAATTCACAGAAGCATAGTACCACTCAAGAGAACTCTAATGGAATTCTCCCCTTTGCTGAAAAAAGTGAAAAGATTTATTCAGGAGTTCTGAAGAGTCTACTTATGCTTTTACATCCCCAGAAATTTTATTTCCTTGAACCTTTTTAAATAAAATTCAAGGGGTTTGGTTCACTACTACTTAATTTCTCTAGAGCTCTTTCAGCCTGTAATCTCCCATCCTCTATTTGTACACTGCACTATTCTACTGCTCCTATCAAATGATGTATTTTTTTTTTCTGAGATTCATCTATCACCCTTATTAAGATCATTTTGAACTTTATTTGCATGCCCCAACATAGTGACAATCCCTTTGTCCTCTGCTCAGTGCTCAACCTTTTATTCTGATGTTTACTTAGAAAAATACAGACAAATTCAATACAAGACAGAACATGACAGGAACTAGCTCGGTACAATCTCACATTCTAAATATGAACTTTGAAAACTGTTCCTTATGTTTAGCTTAAAATGGGTTTGCACCTATGCTACAGCAATATTATACAAATAAGTTTTCCATATCAAACCTCTAAGAATGTTACATGAGACAAATCAAACAAAAAACACTAAAAAAGTGGCACTGGGATTAGATCATATGAAAACAGGACTATGAATGCCTCCCCTTCCCATAGCCTGCTACAAAAAAGAAACTAGATTTATTTGATGAAAACCACAATGGATAATTCCACATAATCTGTTATTCAGAATTTTATTGCTTTCTAGGTACCTACAAATTGTCTGATTAGTTTTGTACAGTATTTTTCTAGATAATTAATAAAACTGATTGACTGATCTGAATTTCTACTTCTCCTTCTGTTAAACATAGGCCCATTATTTCCCTTTTCCCAAGTCTTAGAGGGCACAGCAGAACTCAACAGTCTTCCCTCTGCCTAGAGCTCTGAAATTTCTTTATCTGACATGGTTTTGCTGTTTCAGAAAAGTAACTAAATAGTTAGCTCATTTAAGTCAAATTGAACTTTAGACAGATGCACACTATGAATCCAGCGCAGAGAAAAAAAGCTTTTCATCAGATTCAGACATTTAGATTATACTTTGAAGAACATTTCAAGTGCATCACTCAGACAAGTAATATGTACTTTTTGCAATTCCTGAGTTACAAGGACACTCAGGGGATCAATGGCTCCTGTGATATAGGCATAATAGGGAATGAAGATCCAGGAGATGGTAACACTGGATGTTTTATTAAATGAATTGAAGAAACTCTTCAACTAGCTCAGCAAGTAGTAAAGTGAGAAATCCAAGAATATTTGGCCTAAAATCAACAAAATCTGAAACCTGGAATGGAGTTGCAAAAGATTTAATATGTATTTCACTTTGGAGTTATAAGTAAGAGAGTATCTAGAGTGATTTTTAAATAAATATATACATACGTATATAGTTACATACATGGTTCCAGAAGCAAATCAAATTGCTTGCCCTGCAAATAACACAAGAAAGTATATTCAAGTACAATAGATATTAGAAAAGGAGGGAAAATGGCCTGCATGTAGACTCATTTTTGTTTAGTATTTTCAAATGAGTTTTAATCGTGGAAATACTTGGAGTTCTGTTATTGTTGTTGCTATTTTTGCCATAGTAAAATCTTGAATCTTCAGCCAAAATCAGACCTCAATGTAAGAGGTACTTTTCATCTACTTGTTGATAGAGAATAAGCCTCTCCAGCAACCTATGCTCTAATGGTATGAGACGGGAGCAGAATGTTAGGGAAAGCTGACATAGACATTTAAAGAGATTCTCATCACTAGTAGATTGATTGCAACATCAGAAATTCAGGCCAAATTTCCAGAATCCTGATGCAATTCATTTCTTCCATTGTACCACACTATTTTGCCCAGAGACATCGCCCCCTCTCTGGAGGTGTTCGAGGCCAGGCTGGACAAGGCACTGAAAACCTGGTGTGGTGGGAGGTGTCCCTGCCTATTGCACAGGGGTTGGAACTAAATGATATTTAAGGTCCCTTCCAAATCAAATCATTCTATGATTTTCAGGTATGCAAGGAAATGTCAAAACACATGGACTACATGATTCTTTATGCAGAATATATTTTAGTAGCTTTTAATATCTATTGTTATTTGATATCCAAAGAGATTATGTAGCATTAGATTTTGTTTGAAGATTATAAATAAACACCACAATTATTCAAATTTAAACTAAATTAGGAAAGAAAGTAAAATATGTTGGTAGGTCAATTTGTATTATTCATAATAGTTATATACATGCTAGAATGTCTCAGGATATTTTAAGAGACTTCTGTTAGTGATAGGGAAATTAAGCAAAGCATTAAGCTCATTTTTGAGGGCACTACATAAGGTGCAACCCTGATTTGAATGAACACTAAAATCCTTCGAATATAAAAGCAGAAGAACTTTTTGTTGGGAAATTTCCTCAGTGTGAAACATGAGAAAATTTTCAGTGCATCATTCCTTAATAATCAAGCTAAGGAAAAAAAAAAAAGAAGTGCCTTAGGCTGCATCTGTCTGCAAGTGCTTAGGCAACTTATTAGCCTTATACAGGAATGAGCCAAGGAGAGAAAACTGGCTATAATTAGGGTTAGTTTATCTGCTTCCAGGTACTGAAGTTTTTAACACATGCAATCAAAAATATTTCAAAAAAAACCAACATCTCCACAGTCCTCTGAGTATTCTGAGGAGAAATGGGACATAGGAGTAGACTTTCGTAATACAGATATTTCCTTTGAAAAGAGCTATGAACATGTTGCAAGTTTTTTACATGACTGTTCTTGCACTTTGGAAGGTACATGGTCAAAAGCACCTGTTTTTTTTTTCCATGTGGTGCATTCTTCAAGAGTGAAACACTAAAATTAGGTCTGTAACATTAGGGCAAGCATGACTACAGAGAAATTCTTTATCTCTGTTATTGCCCCCTTCACTTTTTTCTTCTGTCTTGTCTCTCCATGTAGCTTTTACTCCTCTCTCCTTTTCTCAGCTCACATAGAAAATAAGGAGTTTCTCAGCTTCTTCAGAACAAGAAGAGTGTGCAGAAGGAAAACTACTTGACAAGGTATAGCTTTATACAGAAGAAAAGACAATCTGTTGCACTAAATCTGTTTTAGAAGATGAACAATATTGGTAAGGTTAAAGTCGAGGAACAGAAGGAGTAAGAGGGTCAGAATTTGAGTCAGTAAGATTTTTTTCTGTTTTCTAGAGCCAGGTAGAAAAGTTGGCTGGCTAAACAAACCAGATGTCTTGGGCACAAACATTATTAATGCAGTGCTTACCTTGATATGCTCCTTGCATTCTTTAGCTGCACTGCTGACTCCAAAATTTCCAACATAGTGACAGTTTTTCCAGTTTGCTTTGCCTTTGGGGGAAGATTCTGGGTTTGTTCCAACAAGATATTATGAAGTTTCTTCTCCCCTTCATTATGAATTCACTCTAAACACTCTTTGTATAGGAATTCAAGTGTGTGTCTGGTTAATTATTCCAAAGGGAGAAGGCAAAAAAGGATTCACAGCAGCTCCATTCACTGTGGAATTTCCCTCTTTCATTCCAGTGGATTGACCAGTATTTCCCTCCTGGGCCACTTGTACCCCTATCCGTGCCAATGACACACTTCCTGTACCCACACCAGTCACCTCCTCCAGACAACCCTTTCATCAGCTCCAAATAAGGAGCAGTTGTCACCCTGTCTCCTTTTCTCATTTCTCCAGGAGTGACAAGTACTTTTCTTGCACAGACCAAAGAATCACAGGTTGAAAGGGAAAGACCTTGAGCAATTAAAATAGTTGAGTATTATCTTATTACAGGAAAAGGGATAACATGTTGAGTTCTATTTAGAGTTATATAGTAGGTGGTAGGAGTCTTGTTCTGTTACTATATGTTGAAACAACATATTTACATATCTATATAATTAGAGATACTGTGAGTAGGTGATTTGGATCAACTAAACAAATCCTTTACAAAATGCAAGGGCTTCTTTTGCTGCTATAACTACTGGTGAAAATACTCTTTGAGGCAATACTTTTCATCTTTAACTCCGCAAGCTTTTATGCCAGTCTAGAACTTACTCTTCTAAGTAGCCTTCAGGAAGTTCTAACCTTCTGGAAGATTTTGCTTTATTCCCCTCTAAGGTATATATAACATATATATATGCTATACATGCAGAATTACTACAGTTTAACAGCAAAGTGAAATGTATCACTATGAAATTAAGTTTTGAGGATTTTTAAATTCATGGATTTCATATTATAAAAATTCCTGAATTGAATATTTTCAGGAATCAACGTGCTTTTCAAAGTTTTGCTTTTCTTTAAGCCTTGAGGGATGCATTAGATGCCTGACTACAAAGAAGTATCCCAACCTCCATGTTTTAGAACATTTGAGTCAAATGTAGAAGAAATGACAAAGAAAACTGCGCTCTCTGCCATCAAAGATGAATATTTTCATGGATATGTTAGAGATTGATTTCCAGAGAAAATAATTACCCAGTAGTGGAAGTTAGATAACTGTATAAAATTGAAGAATGCAAAACCCTTGCTTAAAGCTACTCCCAATCTTTAGGTTTCCTGGATTAATGTTTAAGTTGTTTTATTCTCAGCCTCCTCTCTGTTTCCATTTCATATCTAAAGGTCAACTATACACTTAAATCATGTTTTTTCTTCCAGTCTGTGGAAACTTGTAAGACTTTTCACTGGCTATAGAAACATAAATACCAAGCATAGCCTCATTTGTGGCTTCAGGGCTTTCATGATTTCAACCAGATGAAGTAACTTTAGATGAGCCACAGTAAATGTGACACACTTTTCTCTGATAGTAGCTCATATATTGGCTCTTCACATCGAGCTAAACCTACAGGTTGTCAGTTCACTGTCTCTCTTGTTGGTTGGTGGAGGGGAAGATGTGCAAGACACCTTGATGCTGTGCTCACAAAAATTTTTTTGATAGGGAAAAAGAAGTCACAACCTTTCAATTTGCTAACCATGCATATTGATCTATATATATCTATATGTCTTTCTGTCAGTCAAACTTTAATATCTATGATGCTAAAGAGGTATCTTTTGTTTGTTAATAATTCTCTGGCTGTTCCTAATGCAAGGACTGCATCTTGATAGTAATAGCATAGCAGTATTTTCAGCTCATTCTTGCCATTGTTACTTTCTTTTAAAAATAGCTGTGCATATTATTACCCATTTTTACTCTTTTTTCACAGATGCACATGCTATTATAAAATCCAATGAAAACATGTGAACTGAAAAGGAAAGAGAAACCCATTTAAATTAATCTTTTAAATTAGATATCTAATACGGATAGATTCACTCCCTTTCAAATACAACATTCAACAAAAGAAACAGTAAAAAAGCAAATAGTATTTCTCTCTATAATGAGATTTCATTGCACACTAGTTCTTTGCCTAACCCTGGAATTGCCTTAGGCATTGCTTGCTTACTTGATCTCCTTTCCTTCTTGCTATTGCTCTCTTTATTAAGCAATACTAAGTGCTTCTGAATACTTAATGTTAAAACATTTAAGTTATTTACCTCATTAGATTTCTAGAGAATTAGGCATTTGTTTCCTGTGGTAATGAGTTGCCATTTTACACAACTAATGTCCGAAGTTCTCAAAGCACTTTACATCAGTAAATTGTACATCTTTGCTATCTCCTTGTCTCTATTAAACACTATTAATTTAATTTATGCATTAGGTGAACAATAGCATTGAAGCCAGTTGAGGCCATATTGGACACAGAAAGCATATGCTTATGTTAGAAAATAATTCACGGTGATTCAGGGATAGATTTACTCTGATCCCTTGGATCTAACATACCTCTGGATATTTCAAAGCTGCCTCAGTGATAGGTTGTTATTTCTTGTCCTCTAGTCTCTGCAAAGGGCTTAAAATTTTTTTCCCATGTTTCTCTTTTAGTTGCCTGTCACAGAAATCTGCTTCCTATATAACAAAATCATTTTGCTACTCAAACCAAAGCAGAAAAATAGAGGTAGCCAAGGTACTTCAAAACTGTGCTACTGCTCCAAAGCAAATCTCTAATGTAGAATGAAGTTGCAAGAGTTGTCCAGGGTGTAACTGAAAGCCAGGGTGTAAATGAAATACATCTGTAAAAAGCTCAGACAGAACCCAGTTTGTGACTGCTGAATGATAACACAGCATCTGTGAAGGGGCTATGAGTAGTACAGGTTAAGATCACACGGCCTTCCTTGAGGTAAAATAGAACCAAGATTCTATTCCATTTTCCTCCTTGATTTTAGCATAACTGCTTTGATTTGACATTTTCAAATAGCCAGCAAAAAATTAGTTCCAAAATTAACAGAAGTACTCCCTGGAAGAAACTTTCCATTGTGAGGGTGGTGAGGGACTGGAAGAGGTTGCCCAGGGAAGCTGCAGTTGCCTCCTTCCTTGAAGGTTGAGCAGGGCTTTGAGAAGTGATCCAGTGGGAGGTGTCACTGCAGATAGCAGGGCTTGGAACATGATGATCTATAAGGTTCCTCACAACCCAAACCATTCTATGATTCTATGACATCATCAGGCCCCTCCCAGGACACTATACCTATTCAAAGCCTTCTCCACAGCCACAGATATGATTTTAGTTCAACATCAGGGAATTAGGAATGGAGCTGGGTGGGAAGAGGGATGCAGTGACCATCACAGGAGCTGGAACATACAGCTGGGCACACACACTTTTTCCTGTCAGTGCCATCACGTCCCAGAGAAAAGAGAAGCTCCACCCTGCAGTAGCTTATTAATACCTGAAGGTGGGTTAGGACTTTTTAATAGGGTATATGCTAGAAGAACTAGAAATAATGGATGTCAATTGGAAGACGGTAGATTCAGGCTAGATAAAAGAAAGAAATTCCTTAGGGTGAGGGTAGTGAAACACCGGAAGAGGTTGCCCAGAGAGGTTGTGGATGCCCCCTCTCTGGAGGTGTTTAAGGCCAGGCTGGACAAGGCACTGAGCAGCCTGATGTAGTGGAAGGTGTCCCTCCCTATGGCAGGGGGGTTGGAACTCGATGATTTTTAAGGTCCCTTCCAACCCAAACTATTCTATGATTCTATAAAGTAGGAAGACAATATTATACCTTACTGTAACATATAGACAATTGTATGTAAATTAATTAACATACAAAGGTCATGGAGTTGAAACAATGCAATCTTTGAAATAAATCCATTGCAATAATCTTATTAATAGCAAAACACATTTCAAGTCCTTATTGGCCTTTTAACACTTTCTTGTATATGTGGTAGGAAGACAATAATATTGCTTACTGTAACATATAGACAATAGTATGTAATTTCAGAAAGTCCTTTCACCAATAACTGACTGGAGATTGGTTGCTGTAGATGACTGATTAATGTATGGACACCAGCTGAGTAGGGAAACATTTTCAAAATTTCCTATACTTTTCCTTGTAAATAACTATAAATTTGTTGCTATTTTGCAATTATGGAAGTCTCTGTCTCCTACTCAGTAAGAAGCAGTAAAATGGTCTTTAGATGATCTAGCTGTACCATAAATGTCAGTTAGAAGATGCAATCAAAGTTAGTCCAGTGTCTGAAAAAAATGTATCCCACTTTCTGATGAACATAAGAAAGTGCAAAGTAACAAATGCTTGGCAGAGGGAAAAAGAGATGCATCTGAACTAAATAGGGAGGAATAATTCAGTAAGCTCTTAACATATTATTTGCTATCTAATTTGTTTTTCAAAGAAGTAATGTTTATTTAACACAGTAGCATTTTACTACATGCAGTGCTAATGGAGGTTAAATAAAAGACACAAGGGCAGCAAAATCCCTCACTTACTTTTCACACAAGGACAAAACTGCTATATGAGAGAAATGCAGATTAATTTCTCCATCCTCACAGCACTTTTTGACACCACTGGCTATGGGTTACCTCTTCAGGATTTGAAGATTTTACTAGGGCTGACTGATTTAGATTTGGATAGGTTTAAATCATACTTGTCAGTGTGCTATTAATTTTTAACCACAGTCATTTTTTCCCTAGTCCTGTTAATATGCTAGACAGTCCTAGGCAGCATAAAACTTTGACCCATGCTCTCCTGCATTTGCATACAGCACCTGGTGCTTTAGTCTGTAATCAAAATTCTATCACCTCAACTGCATACAGATACAGGGATTCAGAGACCTAGATAAAAGGACCTTCAAACTGGCCGTGCAATTATCAGACATATGTTCTTTTATGTTAACTGGTCTTTTCTTACTCAATTTGGAGGAAACACAAATAATGCCAGCTGACTACTAAACTCCACAGACAACATTTTCTCTAGAGGTACAGAGAGGTGGAATATGATTTTTTCCTTAAACCCAACCAATTTTTCCCACGTCTTTTCTGGACCTTGAGGTCCTACGGGAGCAGCATTAGTCAGAGAAATAAAGTAAGGTAGAGATCACTGTTGCTTCAGCACAATGAAAAGTTTGTTTGAGGCCTTTCTAAAAACCCATTTGGGAATGAACACAGAACCATCTTTTCAGAATTACAAAGCAAATCACTGCACAAGCCCAAACTGTCTCAAGTTTTCAAGCTGTACAACTACTAGCACTGGTCTAGCACTGAATTTATTTTTTAAAAGCTTGATAGAATACCCTTGCAGACTCCAAAACTGGCAAGCTTTCCTTTGAAAATTCTTCATTTACATGATCTTCTCCACAAATTCTAATCTTTTAGTTTCTGTACTTGTGATTTATGTTAACTAATTGGTGATATACAGTTGGTTAAGACATCTGTTCTGAGCTCTGCAAAGGGTCGGTCAGTTTTCATCCCTGCTGGAAGAAAAAATTACCTGAGAGGACTTTTGTGCATGCGTTGTGAGTTGACCTTGGCTGGACACAAACGTGCTCACCAAGCCACTCTATCACTGAGTCTGTTTAACCAGACAGGAATATGATGAAAGGCTTGGAAGCTAAGGACAAGGACATTATATCCCAATTACTGTCACAGGCAAAACAGTCTTGACTCAGGGAAATTAATTTGTTGCCTAATTAATTTGTTGTTAATAATTGTTGGAAATCTCTGCTTTGGCACCTGGAGTATCATCTCCTCCCTCTACCTCCTCACTGACCTTGGTGTCTGCAGAGTTCCTTTGTTGGGATACAGAGTTGTTAAGCTCTGGAGGCAAGGATTGACCTTGGGAGAAAAATATGTCAGTACTTGTTGGAATGGAGCTGTGGAAGCAGTGAACTGCACAGGGAACAAGATCTAACAGAAGCAAGAAGAAAGACACTGTGTATTTGCATAGATAGTGGATATGTTTAGTCAGTAGGCTCTAGGATAGAAAATTACTGCTTGCTAACAAGCTGCTATATAAACCACACTGCAGCTCAATAAATGATACTGATGCTCTTAACCATCCTTGTGTGTCGGTCATATTTCCCCTGTCAAATGGTACCCTAACAGAGATCTTATGGTCTGTGTCTCAGTGAGCCACAAGTTTACCTCTAGATCAGAACCTGATTATGCCACCATTAAACGAAGACCCTGACATGAAAGTCTACAGAAAAGGGGGTCAACAGAAAGTCTGGGGTTGGACTTTTTAATAGGGGACAGGATGGCACGACTAGTAGGAATAGGTGCAAATTGGAAGAAGGTAGATTTAGACTAGATGTAAGAAAGAAGTTCCTACTGTGAGGGTGGTGAGACACTGGAACAGGTTGTCCAGAGAGGTTGTGGATGCCCCCTCCCTGGAGGTAGTTGAAGCATTCAGCAACTTGATCTACTGGAGCTATCTGACATTGGCTCTATCCAACACAAGAGAAGCTTCTAGCAGTCTCTCACAGAAGCCACCCATGTACCATGCCCCTCTGCTCAGCTCTGGTGAGACCCTACTTGGAGTATTGTGTCCAGTTCTGGAGTTCTCAGCATAAGAAGGACATTGAGCTGTTGGAGCAGGTCCAGAGGAGAGCCACGAAGATGGTCAAAGGGCTGGAGCAACTGCCTTATGAAGACAGGATGAAGGAGTTGGGATTGTTCAGCTTGGTAAAGAGAAGGCTCAGGGGGGATCTCATAGTAGCTTCTCAGTACCTGAAGGGGGCTACAGAAAGGCAGGGGTAGGACTTTTTAATANCCCCACTACCAAAACCTTGCCACATTAATCGAATGTTTCCTGAAAGTCCCCATCTTACAGAAAAGTGAAGCAAATGATCGTGAAGCAGATATAACTCTGGATATATCACAGTATGTATTCAGTTGAGAACTGAAACAGCAGTTTCAAATAAACCCTTTGCCATTAATCTCCACAGGCACTTGGGAAACTACTATAGGAAAAACAAGCAAGAATGTTTCCTGCATGGAAACCTCATGTCAACTAAGCATTTATCCTGGGAAATCTGCTCAACATTTAGATTCTGTATTAGCCTTCTGTTACCACTACTCTCAGTTTTTGCTTTCTTCCCAAAGTTCCTTTTTCTGACAAAGAAATACAATCTGAGAATCAGAGAGCTGTGAAGAACTCAAGTCAATAACTTTTTTTCAGACAGTGTCAATAACACCCTAAACATCCAGACAGATACTTGTTTAACTTTTTCTTTTAAAAAATCTCTTGACAGATTCTGTATCACTCTCATGCAGTGTGATTCAATGCTTGACTGTCTTTGCTATACATTAAACAGAATTTTTTCCTCTTCTTGAACCTTGTAAAACACAGAGGTTTTTTCTTCTTTATGGAAGTCAGACTTTTATAATTGAGGAGCTGACAATTCATCAATGTTCTTTTTCAAACTAGACAAACAAAATGTTCTAAATCACTTGTGATATTTTCCATAATCTCTGAACAACTTTTCAATTAAAAAATGAAAGGACTGCATTCAAAAGGTTATTTTCTTTCCTTGTCTCCTATAATTTATTTTCCATTTACTATCATGACACCCTTCCTTTTTTCTCTTTTTTCTGTGAAATTTATTATTTTTTCCTGCCTCTCTATCCAAATCAGGATGAATTCTCCTGCTTAGGTTATATTTCACATGTATGTTTTTAAAAAGGAAAAATGTCATGTTGTTCTTCTTGCTCTTCTAAGACAATTTGTAACACATTCAAGTAACTATTTAAATGAGTAATATTTGAAATTATTCATAGTACTTACTTCCATCTCAAAATCTCATTCTAAATTCTCTGTTAACACAATTACAAGTTTACATGTCAGTATATTTACAATCAATATTTAACATTTTACCATTCAAATCTGCATCACTCATTACTGAAAGTTTTATTTTCACTAAAATCTCAGTGAGTCTTTGATTTTTCTAACACAAAATTCCATGTTGTGAAAATCAGAGCACCTTGCTTTCTGTTTATTCTTTGCCTTGGTTTTGTTTGGTTTTAGAGTTTATTTTGGTTACTTTTGATAGGAAACTCTTTGGTACAAGAACAGTCTCTTACTATGTTTCTAAAATACATAGAAGAATGAGCCATTAATCCCACTTGAGGATTCTCCTGCTGTTGTGTTGCCAGGAAAAATACTTCAGCTTGAAAATGTCCAATAAAAATATTCTCTTGCTACTGTCAGTAATAGCTGCTCCAGGAGAAAAAGGTAAAGCAAAAATCCAACAAAAAGTAAAAGTATCTCAGCAACTCATTCAATCGTTCATCTCATTGGTCAAAAATCAAAAGATTTAATCTCATAGAAGATAAATGGTCTGAGGAAACAGCAAATGCATGTGAAATATGGCTTGAAAGCTCTCCTGTGAGAGGCTAGAGAGGACACTAAGCTTTTTAAGTGTGTGGGGGGAGCACTTTCTGAGCCATTAGTGCTTGATTAGATAGTATAACAGATAATGTAAGTGAAAATTAGACTCTAACAAGAACCAATTGAACCTAGAGTTTTGACAGTCATCTGTTGGACACCTTAACACTTTTATCCTTGGGGCCTCTTAGATGACACATAAGGACTTTGTTACAGTGGATTATTATCATAAGTGTGCAGTGAAATTTTATGCCTTTTCCAAAGATGCATTAGTTAGCCCCAAGCACTGCTATGGCTGAGTACTTTGGGGCCCTGATTGTACAATAAGCAACTGTGTTCTTTTCTGGCACATAGATAATTATAAAGGTCATAAAAATAACAGTTAGAAAAGCAGAATATCCTTCAAGACCTGCTTGATTAGGAGACAGTTTTAAAATTTCTAGCACAGATTAGAAGGTATAGCTATTGGATTGCTCTTGACTTCTACACAAAATGATTTTTTTTAAAGTGATATAATGACAGTCATGAGTCAAGCAGAGTCCTATCACAAAGTGCTTAAAAGAAGCAAAGAGGATTTGCCTCAGAGGTTTTTTTTATTAAAAAAAAAACAACAACAAAAAAACCATTTTTGAGATGATGAAGCTTCTAAAAAATGAAGAAATGTATCACTTTATTTAAATAAGGAGAAAGTGGTTGGTTTTGGTTGTAGTCTCAGCTTAAATTTCCATTCAGGTTACACTGCAATTGTACATAAATTTGTTAACAATCTGCATGTGATAACCACTACCAAATATTTCAGCAAGGCTGCAGCAATCTTCTCCGCTAGCAATAGAACAGATAGCAGGTTTTCTGAAAAAAAAAATAAACAAAGGTTCAAAAAGCCACTGGTGAGAACCCACCGTGTGAATTGTGCCCAGTTTTGGGCCTCTCATCACAAAAAAGACCTTAAACTGCTGGAGCAGTTCAGAGAGGGCAACAAAGCTGGGGAGATGTCTGGAGAATAAGTCTTATATGAGAAGCTGAGGGAGATGGAGTTGTTCAGAAAAGGAAGCTGAGGGGAGACCTGAAAAGAGGTTGTAAAGAGGTGGGGGTTGGTCTCTTCTCCCAAGTAAAGGGACAGAACATGAGGTAACAGCCTCAAGTTGTGCCAGGAGAGGTTTACTGGATATTAAGAATTTTTTTTTCACCTAAAGGGTTATCAAGCATTGGAACAGGCTGCCCAGAAAAGTGCATGAAGCACCATCCAGTCCCTGGAGGAACTGAAGATGGAGCTTAGGGATGGTTCTCCTTATGAGTTAAGTTGATGGTTGAACTACATGATCCCAAAGGTTCCTTCCAGCCAAGACAATTCTAACATTTTATGGTTTTAAGTGCCAATCAGAATCTTACAGTAGTCCTTGGTTTCCACTTTCAGATTAAAGCAGTGCCCAGAAGGTTTCTAAAATCATAGTGAGTAAGCAGTAGCTACCCAAAACGGCTGGCCATAAAAGGTTTGCATTTCAGAAAATCAGCTGACTTTGTGATATCACTGTTATTTGGGAGATTTAAATATCAATAGTACCACTGTATTAAATCTAAAATCTAGGAGAATGTCTGTTGCATCTAGTGAACTTGTGGCTAAATTTCATCTCCATCTATACACCGAAGTTGCTCTTCTCTGTCATCATTAAAACAAAGGATAACTATATAAGTAGTTTTGCAACAGATCCAATAATGAATTGCTTCTAAATTACACATATTGCAAAGATAAGGGTTTATCAGACTATTATGCTTCCCACTAGCAATAGCAAGATAGTTACAATCACTGTAAATATCCTCTCAGTAGCTTGTTATTGTAGACATAATTATCTTAAGGTGATTGGTGATATCCTTAAAGGTGAAGAATATTTTGGTGGTTGGGTTTTTGGGAGGTTGACTTTCTTCAGAGTTTTTTAGTAATCAGAAAACTTTTGGTTCAGGAAAATCTCTGTGTTTTCTGTCATGGGAGAAGAAATGTGCACACAGCTTTGGATGCAACTTGCTGATGTCATAATTCACCCTGAAACACTGATCCATAAGCATTTTCCCACAAATAAAAACATGATATATTTGCCAAATTTCAGAAAGGGCACACAGAGTGAGGTCAGGTGTATTGTCTACCATCTCATGGACTGATATACTGCAGCAGCCCAGACCAGAACATAAGCAATTTACAAAAGTCATGTTAGCGATCTGTGTAGAGGATAGGTAACATCAGATTTTTATTTTTTGTTCTGACCAAAGTAGGTATCTAGTAAGACAACAGATAAATTCATATATTAAAAAATAAATTGCAATGCAATTTTGCAAGGTCAGAGTAACTGTGAAACTATTAGAGGTGAATTCATTGTTATTCATTTCACTTCAAACTTAAATGTCAGTTCCCATGACCCAGTAAATGGAGTGTAATTACTGAAAGTATATAAATCTGACTCCTGTAGATGTTCTTGAGAAAGGTTTTTTTTCATACATCTAGGTGATTAAAATATTGAACTCCTGGACAGCAAGATCGGTCAAATTATTTCTCCATCTCCTGACAGAAAAAATACACTTTGAGGGGCCTTATTAAGCAATCTATCTCTATTGAGCTCATTAAGTTCTGGACAGCTAATAAGAATATAATAGAATCTTGGATGTCCTCTATAACATAATCTGACAAGTTGAAGCTCCACTCCAACTTCATTTGGATGGGCAAACAATGAACCATATGCTAGCTTCAAATTCAGCGTATCTTCTTGTAGGACCCATGCATTTGTAAAGATAGCTTAAATAAGGTCTGGGTTGCCTGTTCAGCATTATTCTAGACATTTTTTTCTTTGTGAATGCTAACTGTCACAATTCGTCTCACTTCTGACTCTACAAAAGACTAATAGAGCCACTTCTTAAAAGATGCTTGTAAATATCTATGCACAAAAATCCATTCCAGTGCGTAACAAGAAGCTGGGTTTGGTTTGACAAAACACAGCACTTAACTATGTATTCAAGATTAACTTCTACTAGCATCTGACACACTGTAAGCTTCCATATTTATGTTCCTATCTTTCATTTAGAAAGACCCATTATAGGTTGTCTAGTTTTAATCTGTTATTGTGACCATTTTTTTCCCCCTTTTTTGAGTATGAAATGCCTTGATCTCTTGTTTGCAACCTTTCCCTATTGGATCAGAAATCAATCCTTTTTCTAACCATAGAATGGTTCGGGTTGGAAGGGACCTTAAAGATCATCAAATTCCAACCCCCCTGTCAAAGGCAGGGACAACTCCCACTACATCAGGCTGTTCAGTGCCTTTTCCAGCCTTGCCTTAAACATCTCCAGGAATTGAGGGGGCATCCACAACCTCTCTGGGCAGCCTGTTCCAGCGTTTCACTACTCTCACCTTAAAGAATTTCTTTCTTATATCTAGCCTGAATCTACCCTCTTCTAATTTACATCCACTATTTCTAGTCCTCCCATCACATATCTTATTAAAAAGTCCTACCCCTGCCTTTCTGTAGGCCCCCTGCAGGTATTGAGAAGCTACTATGAGGTCCCCCCTGAGCCTTTTCACCAAGCTGAACAACCCCAACTCCTTCAGCCTGTCTTCATATGGCAGTTGCTCCAGCCCTTGGATTACCTTTGTGGCCCTCCTCCGGACCTGCTCCAACAGCTCAATGACTTTCTAGTGTTTAGGACTCAGGAACTGGACACAACACTCCAGGTGGGGCCTCACCAGAGCTGAGTAGAGGGGCAAAATCACCTCTCTTGACATGCTGGTCTCTCTCCTCTTCGTGCAACCCAGGATTTGGTTGGCCTTCTTGGCTGCAAGTGCACACGGGCAGCTCATGTTGAGTTTGTCATCTACTGACACCCCCAAGTCTTTCTTTTCAGATGCCATCAGAAACCCAACATATGAGTTGCCAACGAGTCCACCTAAGCAACTAGCAAGGTTTTTCAAGCATGGCATGCCTCATAGCCAGTGGTACTCAAGGGAGAGGGGAATGGTCATGTGCTAAGTTGTAGAGGTAGAAGCTTCCTAGTCTGCAAGAAAAGACTGAAGAAGACTTGAGTACTCACTTCCAAAGTGACACAATCTCCCAGATGTAACAGTGAAACCCTCTTGCTTTTCTTGGAGAGAAAAAGTTCTCCCAGTGTCTGCTATGCTGTGCATCTGACCTTCACTGACTCTCTTAAAACTCTTCTCCTCCCTTTCTCTTAACACCCAGTGCAAATGCTGAGGTGTAGCAAACATTCCCATCTACTGAAACTGGATGCTGGCTGTGTTTTCTGTAAGCTCACCCTCCTTCCCACCCAAACTGCACTAACATGAGTGCAGAGCCACAGTGGGCTCAGATGTAACACCAGTGCAAAAAGTAATCCAAGCCCTTGTGACACTGCAAGCCCTCCACTACTGATTCTGTCACTCTGCTGATCAGATGCCCTGTGTTACTCATTTGATTATCTGAATGTACCTTCCTGAGCTAACTTTTTGCTCTGGTGATAAAGCCTTAAGGTACCTGAAGGCATGAAAATCTAGCTTAGCCCATGGGGTGCACAGAGACAAACTATTAATAAAAACAGTCCAAATAAATGGGTTATTCAGAGGAAGAAAACTGTCATCAGAGGTCATCCAAGCCCCAGGTAATGTCAAGGGTTGATACAATAACGAACTAAGAGATTCTATAAATGGGAGAAAATGTTTACAGCTGGAGCCATTTAAATTCTTTTGATTATAATAAAGTGAGACAGGTATCATGCCTCAGACAACATTTTTGAATTACTGAACCAAGCTGGAAGAAGTGACTTCTATGACAAATGCTGCTCTTGTTTCCCAGATTTCTGAGATCTTCCGCAACACATCAGGCAGGTCATTAAAGACTGGAATAGGATAGAGCAAGTGAACTAGGTACCAGAATGTCTTCACTGTCTCTGCTAAATGTCAAACATCACCTTTTCAACTATTTTCCTTAAGCCATTTATTTCTACTCATCTGTCCCTTCAGCTAACTCTCATTTTCTTAGCATCAAATCCAGTGGTGCTAAGTGGTGACCAAAGCAGAAGGAAGTACATGTTTGTAGAGCCCATCAACCCAGCAAGTATGTCAGACATCAGTGTGCATAACCTGCTTCTCCTACAGTAATGTCAGAAGCAAAAATCAACCCCAGAGTCAAAACCTGTCATTTTTATCTTTACTGTTTTTTTCTCTCCATGTTGATGTTCATTTATTTTGCTTTATCTAACTGGAGATAGGATCAGAGTTCAGCTGCAAGATCACAACCCACCCTAAACTCCCTTTCTTTTCTCCTTTCAAAGTGAAAAGAAAACAATAACAAAAAGACAAGAAGTGTGACCTCTGAGTTGCTTGTTTTCAGGCTTTAACAGCCAAATTAGTCTCTCTGCTATATGTGCCCACACTGCAAGTCCATATTCAATGCTGTGCATTCTTGTTCAGTCCTTTGAAATTCTGGGGACAAAATCTGTGGCTCAACTGCACATTGAAGACACTTTGCAGGTTAATTTATGTTTCACTGCTGGAGCTTGCTAAAATGCACACCCAGGATCTACCCATGGCAGGGGCTTGGAATTAGATGATCTTTAAGGTCCCTTCCAACCCAAACCACTCTGTAATTCTAGGATTCTATGATCTGAGTCCATCTAGATTTCTACAGCAAACCTTGATTCATGTCCTTTTTTGAGAAATCAGATTATATTTCATGGGCATGTGCTGAACTGGAGTATCTGAAGTCCACAGATACTCTTTCCCAAATCATCATGAAAGATCTCACCTGTCCTGCTGGGAACTTTTAGGCCTGTCTTGTCAGCAAAAGAGACACCAGAGTCCAGCCTAGCCAGTTAGCCCAGACACTTCCATCAGGAAGCTCACAGGACAGAGTTATGTGAGTAGATGGGAAGCAAATTTAACAAGAGCTATGCTATGATGGGAATATAAACTTGACCAATCTCAAGCAGAGACTCCTCTCAGCTGAAAAGAAGAGAAACAAGAAATGCTAAAATTAAAGAGTGAGTAAAAATAATTCTTTTTTAGGGCAGATTTTTTTCTTTTTTCAGAAAATTTAAAATAACAGTAAAGTTAACTGAAACCCTAGACCACCATGTAAACTTACAGCAGAAAATTTTGTTAAATTTGTTGACTTCAGTGGCCTGAGATCCCCTTAGCAGAGCAACCACCATCTCTACTTGTTTGAAGTAGTGATAAAACACTACTGGCTCCAAAGTGTAAATGTATTAGACCTAATTAACTATATGAGACAATTACTGTGCAACAGAGATTCAGCTTTTGAGTTGTGTCTTAGCTTACTCTTGGTTCTTAACAAAGAAATCATCAGGAGGAGCAAGATAAGCTTCTCACGAAAAAACCAATAAAGGCCACCCACAAATAGAATGGAAGTCCAAGATACACCACAGAGTACCTCTTTTTTACATGCTGGTCCATTTCACTGGTGCCTTTGTAACAAATCTAACAGAAAATGACACTCCACAGATGAACATTCATGGGGAAAGTCACTGACTTAAACCAGCTTATTGTTATTTTTTTCCCAGTCTTTTTAATGTCCACTCCATGCAGTCATTCATAAGAAGAAAAATACAGCACACTCCTATCTCTCATTTAACTCTCCAGCTCAATAACATTATGAATGGCTTATTTTGTTTGGGTTTTTTTCTCTCAGTATTAATTTTGCACTCATCAAAGGGAAAAAACTTGTTTCTACAAACAGCTGCTCTTTCAAAAAGCATCAGATGAATCCCACAATTCTATCTATTTGGAAATATATATAGTGATATAGATACATAGTTTGTCATACTCTTCCTAACAGAGTGTGCTGTACTTAGTGAGGTGTAACTGGACATCATAAACAACTCCATATGTTGGATTTTTGCATGATGTACTACCCCACTGTGCTGCTTGCAGTACAAACTGCAGATTTAGGTGGTCAGAAAAAACCCACAAAAACAAAACTTGACAGAAACAAAACAAAGTGTTTTTATCACAGTGTCACTGCCTGAACTCAAGGGCATGGTTTCCTGAGAAATCAGAATGAACCTTTTCCTCTACTTGAAATGAAACACTGAAATGAATCATGCAGTGGTTTGTTTTACATGAAATAGTTTGCCACGCTCTCCTGGGAATGCCAGTGAGCTGTAGTCAGCACTAGGATTTTTCACTGTATGCTTTCACTTCTGAGGAAATAGAGCCTTACATCTGCTCTACTCACAGCCCTCAACAGGGCTTTCTTGGTGCTGTGGATGCACAGAATAGCTAGCAGCATTCCTCTGACTCACAGCTCAAAAAAAGAAGGAAAAAAAAAAAAAAGGAAAACTTTGAAATAATATCTTTTGCCTCTTCCCTTTCCTTTCCTTGCATACCTCCAGAGGATAAAAACATTCAAAACCTGTATCTTGCAACAGGAAGAAAATAAATATGTGCTTTTGAAATAAGAGCTGTTATATGTTATGCATGTTTGAGGAACATGTGAGGATTCATGTGTTTATCCAGTGGGTACAGCAAGGACAGGTTTTCAAGATGAACAAAAAAAAAGAAAAAATAATGGATCGGAACAGAAATACAAAAGATTCTAAGCTCATCACCATGATTTAGACTTGACATAAGAAAGAAATTCTTTACAGTGAGGGTGGTGAAACACTGAAACAGGTTGCCCAGAGAGACTGTGGATGCNCAGCACTAGGATTTTTCACTGTATACTTTCACTTCTGAGGAAATAGAGCCTTACATCTGCTCTACTCACAGCCCTCAACAGGGCTTTCTTGGTGCTGTGGATGCACAGTATGGCAGGGGGATTGGAACTCGATGATCTTTAAGGTCCCTTCCAACCCAAACTATTGTATGATTCTATTGCCACCAGTTACACTGAACTAAAGACAGTGCACCCCGAATTTAAACTGCAACATATTGATAAGTTTAAAAAATAAAGGAAAATCCAAATTCAATTAAAAGTTATTTCAGAGGAAACATGCTGGAAATTTAGAGTTTATTTGTTGTACTATATGAAAACATTTCAAAATTTCGGTGTTGTTGCAAAGTTTGATATAAAATGAATTAAAACACTTGTGCATTCCAAAATTAAGTAAGTATCATCAAAGAAGGTGCTTGACTTAGGTAGCTGCTACCAATAGAATCTTCTTAAAATTACAAATTAAAAGCCTTCTTTTTATTAATTATGTTTCAAGTCACATCAAGATTCTGGTATGAACAGCTATTCATCACTGCCCCAGTGATAATACAGGACTCTCCCTTTTTGACAATCTTGAAGTCTAATAATAGTGTTAATATTTATTTATGAGTATTTACATTTTAATTCCACACATTTAAGTGAAATTCAGTTTCAGAGCATAATTCATACATTTCAATGTCTTAATCAAAAAACCAAATTCCACCCTTTAGGTCTCATGCAAGTTCATCATTTGCTGTCAGAAGCTGTTCAACAGTTCATATGATTCAGAAATAATACATTACAAGATCAAAAGGTGAACACTATGTTAGAACTGTCTTCCAAATGGAACTTCTTTGCGTACAGAATTCAGACTTTAAATGTGTCTTCATTTCTGAAAGGGGAACAAAAGTCAAAATCTAAGGTTTTCCTGCAAGGCACAATGTTCCAAAAACTTTGTTTCGACTGCTCTAAAGTATTACATTTTGATAAGGTAGAAATCTGCTGCTCTGATAAAGTCAGGAAAGTTGCTTCATCTTTTTTACTTTTACTATATATTAAATGATAATATAAAGTAAATGTCAAAATGAAATGTTTTGACCTTATAAAAATGTTTCATTTGGTAATTTTCCCATCAAGGTTTTAAAATTAAATCATTAAGTTCCTGAAAAGCATTTAAGTGTTGCTAAATTGGCCTTTTCTTCTGGCAACCTGTTACAGGGGAAAAAAATCTTGACTAGCTATCATCAGCAGACACTGACAGGAGCAGTTTTCTACTGTAGATCTATATGTCTATCTGTTCTGTCTCAAGCTCTTTCTGTGAGACAGATTATCCCTCACTGAATTAGCTGAAGTGACATGACTGCTCCTAAACCATGAGTGTGGAGGAGTGAAATGTGACCTGTGCTGCCTGTGGTTTCCTTGTAGCTCCCAAACCTGGGCTATTTCAGATGATCAATGATATGACATATCCACACTGGGTGATTTTGAGTCTAGTTTTGTATGGAAAGACTGGAGAGCACTGTAATTTGTAGCCCACTGTCTATCTAGTCAAGCTCCCCTGTGATAGGCTAGATAGTCATTGCCATGTCTTGTATTTGTACTTCTCCCATGAGCTCTATAAGCACATGATTGTTGGTTGCAATGGTTCTTGATCACATGAAGCCTCTGGTGTGACCACTTTAGACTGTGGCCACTTCATGTTCTACCTTCTTGAAGGACAGTAGGGGCACAAACACTGGGATATGTTTATTAGTTATTAAAAAGTTTGGTCAAAGCATCCAGAACTGAAATTCCCCCAACTGAATCTGTGATCTGGGCAATTAGAATTTGTTCATAGCATTCTGTGAATTTGATTTCATGCTCCCCTACTAGACCCAGAAATAAAAGCCAAAAAGTTGCATAATTGCAAAAGCAAAATGCTTCACAAATGTTTCAGTTGGAAAGTTGAAAGTTCTGTGCCTGGAAGGACAGGAATTATAGTTACATTAATTTGTCTGTAAATAGGAAAAGAAGTGACAAAGGCCAAAAAAGGAATGACAAGAAAAGTGACCTGAGAAAAACTCTTCAGTAATGTAATGTTCTGCATAATGCAGAATATCCAGATAGTATATTTTGAGCAATGTATTTTTTTTTATTTTGTGAAGAAGGCATTCCAGTCATACACATTTGTTCTACCTGAACTCCCAACAGAAAGCAGAGTATTAAAGGAGAGAAATAATTTCAGTTCAAGTGAAAAACCAAGTACTAAAACCAATTCCTTTTTCCCCAAAAAAATCTCATTTGACTGTAGCTTAACAAAAACGTGTTTGGGTTTCAGCAGTGGGTGAGGGGCTGGGATGACAACCAATTTTATTCATAAATATACATTAGAGACAAATGTTACATAATTTAGATTCTCTTCTGGCTTGTTGAATCTGTAGGTAGCCATGCTTTTTGTTGCATTAACATTTTGATTGAAAGAGCAGGGTCAAAACCATCAATTTTTCACCTAGGGAAGGAAAACTATTCTGAAGCTAATCATCAATCAATGTATGTAATTAACCTTTTTACACTACCTTGGGCTTTATACACAACTGGCTTTCAGTCGTAATAAAACTAAATATCAACACTTTTTTTCATTCTATAGTGCTACCACATATACAAGAAAGTGTTAAAAGGCCAATAAGGACTTGAAATGTGTTTTGCTATTAACAAGATTATTGCAATGGATTTATTTCAAAGATTGCATTGTTTCAACTCCATTACCTTTGTATGTTAATTAATTTACATACAATTGTCTATATGTTACAGTAAGGTATAATATTGTCTTCCTACTTAATAGAAACACAGAATAGTTTGGGTTGGAAGGGACCTTAAAAATCATCGAGTTCCAACCCCCCTGCCATAGGCAGGGACACCTCCCACTACATCAGGCTGCTCAGTGCCTTGTCCAGCCTGGCCTTAAACACCTCCAGAGAAGTGAAGTTAACGTCTTTTAAAATAAATTCCATAAAGTCAAATGCAATTCTGCTAATAACCAAATACACCTCTCGGTATAATTTAACAGTCACTGACATGTTGTAAGCCATAAAACCACCATGTACCATCTTTTAACAAGTGACTGGATTTCAAGGATATACTGAAGCCATTCAAAATTATGCTGATAAGAAGTATCAGAGCAATGAAGGTGGTTAGTAATTACATGGCAAATTTCATTTGTAGCGCTTCACTGAGGGCATCCAATTCAACACATGAGAAATTAAGACACTTGTCCAAATTACATAGTGAATCAATGGCTGAGCTGTTTACAGAGGGACAAGCTCACATGCTTGTCTTTGCATTCTATTGCCTTCAGACTTAACAACTTCATCATGTGGTACTTCTAGGAAAACTGTTCTACAGACTGGAAGTTGACCAGGACCTACTTTTGGGGAAGGCTTACTTCTGCCAAATATAACAGTATCAGATATAACAAGCACACTGTCATTAGTCCTCTTTCAGATGAGAAATAGTGAAATTTAGACTTTTTAAACAATCTGATTAGCATTATCAGACTGTATATTCAGTTAATACAGATATCAGTCTAATACAATTTTACCTTTACACAAATGGACACTCAAGCCACAGAAAGAAACATCAGTTCCAATACATCTGAGAGAGCTCTACATGCCTAGTTCTAGACTGATGTTGTGACTGATAGGATATCTCCACTGGATCAAATCACTGCTTTCCCTCTTAACATAAACATCAAATAACACTTCACAGCTACAGAAGTCAGCATAAAACTACCTTATGATCTCGTAAAACACACATGGAACATGTGCAAGGGTAATGTATTCACTTTCACAAACCAATGTATGATCTAAATGTCATGCAGCATTAAGACTGTGGAGCATGTAACAGCCCAAGCCAATAATTATAAGTTCTTTGAAGTTCATGTGGCATTACCACTTCTCCAAGAACTTACTGCAGAAAAGTGTTCTAAAAAACTCAAGTAAAATTCTGTCCTCTCCTACAAATGACCTAACTGCTGAATGACATTTCAAATTAAAGAATTTGTTTGTGATAGTTCCTGAATCTCTTGGACTTTTTCCAGGTCCAAGGTAGGAAAGCAGACACCTGATGGTTACCCTGCAGATTTTGGACCCACATCTAAACATCCACCATTCAAGCTCGCAGAAGTATCATGAACATTTTAATTTAAAAGTCTTTAAACATGTAATAGTGAACACTATGTTTAATTCCCTTCCCTATCATCCTTGTCAGGTGAATATCTATATCCTTGGAAAGTTGACAGAGCCATTACTTGGCTATTCAAGACAGTAATCAGATTTTCTGAGCATCAATCAGCAATCATGGAGTCAGGAACATTTTATCATGAAGTCAGAAATACAGAGGGTTTTCATAAGCTAATCAGCAGGCATCAAATAGACAATCAATCTAATTAGTGGCTCACATTTGCGTGGCAATCACAGCTGCCAAACCTAGACGACAAAATTCATTAGTAATGAAATCTGATAATTATGATTTGTGAAACCCATCATCAAAGTGGAACTGTGATTATTTTAAAAGGAGAGTTCTGATGGCAGTTTGGGACATTTGAGGAATTTAATTTGCATGGTGGGATTCACTTCCTGGTATCAGCACCAAGGGTCACAATTTTCAAAGAGCTCATCTCTGTCTAGTCCATAGTTTCACATGAAGATAGTGTTCAACATTTCTTTTGTTTCCAAAATATGACTGGCACTTTAGCTTTTTCTTATTTCCTTCAGAGTTCTTTGAAAAGCACTATGCCAGAGATCGTTATACCCAGAGTTCTTCTAGTGCAGTAAGTATTTCTAAAGCTGAAAATTTAAGCCACACACATATGAGCATATTCATGCATAAATTAACTACATATCTACAAAGGAAAAAAATAACCATCTAAATCAAAAGGAGAAAATGTTCCTAACACACAATATGCCACTTATTGAGAAGAAGAAGAGAAAATAAATCCATGAAGGACAAGGATTTTTTTTTTCATGAGGAAGAAGAGTCACCTGTCCATTAAACACAGATATTTGCTGGGTTACTTTCTTTGACTATATACCCTATTTCACCCTTTCACATATTTGTGGTTTCTTTTCCCTTAGAGTGAGGAGGTTGACATAAGGTCTTCTACAACTCAATTTTATTAAGATTCTGTCAAGTATCTATGTATTACCATAGTGGTTTCTAGACTCAACAGCTAGAGTGTACTGATTATACAGCTTGAGAGCCTGGGAGAAGAGCCCCAGGTAGTCTCTAGTCTCTAGGCTTTAGATTGTGATTCACATTTTTCACATAGGTACATGACTTGCTGAAGGTCATGCTGTGAGTCAGTGATTGAGCTGAGAGTCTTGATTGCCATTAATTCCTCAGGAATGTGGAACCTGCACGTGTGGGCTTAAATTTCTTTAAGAAACTGCTAACAGAAACTAATCAAGTGGTGCTTTGAAAAAATCCACATATTACATTCTAGCTCAAAATATTGGGCAAGCTTAAGATGATGATTTAACTGTGGAGCAGGTGATGCTTTACTAAATGATCTTTAAGGTCCCTTCCAACCCAAACCATTTGATGATTCCTTCACTTGAGAAGTGGAAAAACATCGTCTCTTACATCCCCATATTCTGAGAAATGGAAAGAAATGACAGGAATTTCAGAACAATAATGTCCTACAGGTGCAGTTGTGGAATCTAGAAAGTGATAGTGACATTGAAGAGAACTCTCTTATTTCAGAAATTCTTTACTGTGAGGGTGTTGATACACTGGAACAGGTTGCCCAGAGAAGCTGTTGATGTCTCATCCCTGGAGTGGTTCAAGACCAGACTGGATGGGGCTTTGAGCAACCCAGTCTAGTGGAAGATGCCTCTGCCCAAGCTAGGTCCCTTCCAACTAATGCTGTTCTATGGTTCTATGATAAAACACATGTAATAGTGTTCTCAAGTCCCATATGGTCTACTATCATCTTACCTCCAGATTCAGGCTTAATTATAGAGCCCATTTCAACAATGGTACATCTTTTGGAATTATACTCAGAAAATTTTTTAAGTACTTGATATATATGAAAAAGAGTTAGATATTTAGACTACTCTGTGAAATGCAGTGGAAGCATCCTTATGAATAAGCTTTGAACACTGATTCCCTGCCTTATTTGAAATGTTCACTGAATTTAGTTGGAACAGTCCTGGAATTCTTAACACAACTAATCCAGCTGATGGCAACCATCAATGCTTACTATCATCTGAGGATAAAATTTTAGATGCTTTAGTTTAATCATGTATCTATGGCTAAAATTATAATTGCAATCTAAAAAGTCACATTTCTATATCTAAGCATTAAGATCAGACTTAAGCATAAATCAAATTTAAATAGGTGGAAGCTGCCAGGAGGCTCCAAGTATTTGAGCTTATCCAAGCTTTCCTAAAAAAATTTGGTATAAATCTTCAGTCATTAACTCCCATGTTTTCTCATCTTCCAGTTTAATCTTTCATGGCATGAGGCTGCAATCCTAATTTTAACTTCCTTTCTTTACAGATGCATAATGTTAAAAAAATGGCAGAAATACAAAACATTAAGTAAAAGCTGCTGTAGAGGGGAATATATGAGCAATCTGGATTTTTTTTTTCTTTCAAACTAAGAATCACAGTGTGCATTGGACTAAATGCCAAGAATAAGGTAACAGCTTAAAATGAACAGTTGAAATAAACAGGTGTTACAGCATATGCTACATTTAACTGCCAAGTGTTTCACACCTTGGTTAAAACCTTTCATGTCAAATTTAAGGCAATGTTAAAAGAAAGAGGAAAGGCATAGCTTAAAAACGAATACCTAATTGTTAAGTCTCAGAATCAGGATATGCAGTGGCAGAGAGCCTTTGGGTTCATTTTCTGTAGAACATATTGTGACTGGGAAGACACTCAACTAGAGTGCATCACACCTGCTTTTTAATTCACCAAACTTTGTGTTTAACCTCTAGACAGCAATGTAACCTGCAATGCATTTCAGCAGGGGAGATAATGGAACAACAACAATGCACTCCCGTTTTGCAGGGGTTTAATAAAAGCAAAACAGATTAAAAGCAGTGAGGTGCACAGGCTGAATGATGAAAGATCTGGAAACCTGTAGTCCAGGAATCCAAGCCTTGCTTTTGCTAAAAACAGCCTGAGGCCCTCCATTGAATTTCCAAGGTTTCAGTACGTGTTAGGATAAAGGCGCATTAACTTCTTACTGGAACAGTATTTTTTTCTTTTAACCAAGTGATTATGGCTAATTTTTTTTGTTTTTCTTTTCTCATTATTGTAAGGTACAGACATACAGATATGAGTAATAAGTTGACACATTGTTTAGATCAAGTTATTTCTGATTCTGACACTGTACCGTAGAGAATACAGCCCTGATAAAATAGCAGAGACTTTGAGGAGTAGAGACAGGCTAGCAGAGTAACAGCATGGGGCTTGACACAAGTTTGACACTAGAAATCCCACAGTTATAAACAAATCACCAAGGTTCAATTATATAAATGAAAACTTGAAACTAGATCACATTAGTCTTAGGAGTAAAAAAAATTGGGAAAAAAAATTATCTGGGATACATAAAAGCTTCCATATTTTATAAACTCCACTGCTACAAGGAGTTGACAACCAGTGAAGAAAAAGCAAAGTGTAACAGTGTTAGCAAACATAAAAATAAGCCCAGGTGGATCCTAGTTACAGAGCTAAGGCTCCAGCAGGGAGTGGAAGGGTAAATATAGCTCCAGAAAAAGAAGCAAAAGCTGAGAAGTGTGTGTCTAAAAATATTTACTTCACTACTATTATTAGCACTTTTCAGCATAAAGCTGTTCTTTCTCTTTAGATAATAATTAAATGTGAATTAAGAATGAGTCCTGGATGGGGCTGGTAGGATTTCTTCTACTCAATTGAGTATTTTCTTGAATTTACAGACAAGGAGTATTTCCTCTTTGCCCACAGAAAAGACTTTGAACATAAACTCCATGCAGCAGAATTTTTAAGAGGACATTTCCTGCATAGAAATGTTCCCCCCCCTAACCACATGTTCTTTTTTTTTATTGTCTTTCTTTGTTTTTAGAAAACCATGTTGTTAAAAGCATTTAAATCAATGGGCACGCCTACATTATTTATGACCTTTTACCTGCAGCTGGGAACATGACTTTTCTTTTACTTTCCCCCCAATGATACAACTAACAAGGAGTACTATTATGTATTTTGCAGTCCAGTAACACAGGGAAGATCAAAGCTGCATTGTTGTAGATATTATACAGATATATAACAAAAATATACTCCCCAAATATTGTACTGTTAATTCAAGAAAATAAACAGGATTTGTATACTCAATAGAAATGAGACAGGGACATGGGAGAAGTGAGACTAACAAGAACATGGGAGCATGTGTCACCAGTGCTCACTGGCTACTTTGTCACTCCAAGTAGCCTACAGAAGTCTATAAAATTGCAAAGTAATAAATAAACATTTAAAGTATGATTCACATATCATAAACTTTTAAAGTGGTACAGTGAGCAGTAGGGTTTTCTTTAGTTTTGTGTTACATTCAAATATTCCTATTTTGTACCACTTGCTTTCTGGTATTATGCAGATTGTGCTAAAGGACAAATAAGGAATATGATATTAAGTATCATTCAAAAAATAGTTAATTCAGGGAATTTTTATTCGCACTTTGGAAGCTGTTCTAGAACTCAATTCCCCTAGTAACTTTATAAATGCATTATGATAATGCAATTCTAAAATATTTATTTTAGCTAATAGCTATTTCCTTTAGGTGAGCACAAACTGTGCTGAAGAGTACCACAAAGAAGAGACTGGAAATGGAGTAAGAAAGAAATTAAGTTAGTAATTTTGAATTTTGAAAGAAAGCAAAGTAATTTTTTATTGTAGATGGATGTTTCTAAAATACATTGTCCTTGGCCAATGATAAAATGTGAAGGGAAAGTTTAGATATGTAGCCAAGCGTGAATACTTATCTCTACTGCTAATAGAGTAGCTTATTATTTTGCAACTTTTGATTAAATCTTAACATTGTAAGTTTTAAAAGGTGATTGAGAAAATTTTTTCCACTTTCTCTATTTTTCTCACTGACTGATCTTTGAAAATAAGTTTATATTACAACATGACTTTTTCTGAGTTGGGTTTTACCCTCCTTTCTCCCTTCCATTCCTTGTTTTCCTAAAACTGTAGAACTGAATAGCAATTTCAGCTGGCAAAGAATGGCAAAATCTGAATAAAATCCACAGATAGAGAGGTAGAGGTGTTTCCTCAATTAGTACATTGCTGTATGTATTTTAGTTGAAAAATTACCACCTTCTGAGGGGAAAACACTTTCCATTTTATTTTCCTTATTTTCAATGGAAGTAGTAAACAAAAGTAAAAATTTTACAGTTCTTTTTTTTTATCCTTGGGTACATTGCTTTTTTTCCCTCTTTTTCATTCCACTTTTTCAACTTCAGGCACCACTGAGAAAAGTCTGACCCCATCCTCTTGACACCCACCCTTTAGATATTTATAACCATTGACAAAATCCTCTCTTAGTCTTCTCCAGGCATAGCAGTGCACCCAGGCCTTTCAGCCTTCCTATAAGAGAGGTGCTCCATTCACTTAATCATCTTAGTAGCCCTCTGGCATGTCTCCAGTCCTTGAACTGGGGAGCCCAGAACTGTACACAGGATTGCAGATGTGGTCTCTCTAGGGCAAGAGCAGGGTGGAAGGGTGACACCTGCCATAGGGTAGCTGAGCCACTTCTGCCCCAGATGCTTTTAGAAAGCCAGTGGTTCAAGTAGCCTGCTTACCTAGGAGGTTAAAAAAAGAAGGTAAGAACTGACTCCAGTGAACTATCACCAGTAACACAGAATTATTAAATTTTCATCCAGTGTCCTGAATCCTTAACCACTGACTGAAAGTTTTGTTTACATTGTGGATGTGTGGTAACCCAAATAAGTAAAATTAATTTTCTCTGATAACTTGCTAGCAGATAAAGCATATATCACATCAACCACCTTAATAAATAGTTCACTATTTGCAGAAGAACACTGTCAAAGTGCCAGAGAGACCCATCCATAGAGAGACATCTTGATGGTCAGATTTCCAAGCATTTGTATTTTTGGAGGCCTGAAGTATCTACACTTATTTGACTAAAAAATAAGCTTAATGCCATTATTATACTTCTATGCTACTTATTGTCACCACTAAATTTACAATGAAATTATTAATGAAGGGAAAATTATCATTTCAGTGTTCTCCCACTGTTTTCTTTCAAGAAAAAAGATCAGAGTCATGGAGACAGACAATGCTGACAAGTTTGATGGATTTCAAAGCAGAGGAGTCTACATGAAGATTTCTGTGTTTATGTGTAAAAATACAGATTAATGTGAATAGTCTGCTTTCTTAAATCTTCCAAACAGAAGTCAGAAGAATGGACCACAATACAATGAAACTTCACTGCTATAGTGTTGTTCTAAATTTATCATATGGAACCTATCATTCCAGGCATATTTTTAAGAGCAATTAAACCTCAGTATATTCAATCCATATTTTATATTAAGTTACTCTACTTCTACAATAACACTACATTTAAAAATTATTTTATGGGGCATCAGCAAATAAAAAACATAATAATCCTTATTATTTAAAAAAAAAAGGGTTGTATGTTTATGTTTTGGCATACATCTTAACCTGCAGTAATCCTGTACATCACAAAATATATTGCCTTCTGAATAGAAAACACATCAGACAAGCATCCTCTGTGTTACAAAAATGAGTCACAAGCTACACACAGCTGGGTAGCTTGCTGATGACAGATTTTTTCCTAGGATAATTAAATTCTAGTTAGATATTGGAAACATCACAATTTTTTAACCCAGCTTTTGTGTATAAATTATATATTTTCCAAAATATCAGCATTTTCTACTTTGAGTTTGGATGAGTAACCTGTGTTTATCACAGCAGGGAGACCTTGTCAAGAGCCAAACTAGGCTTCTTCAAGAAGCAGCCTTCACAATAAGGAACTGAATTATTTCAGAAAGGAGGAGGAAACCACTGCCTGACAACATAACATCGCTTCTCTTGTAATACCTGAAATGTTCTTTGGATTTTTTTCAGAATTACTGAAAATCAACTCAATGAACTGAGTGGTCTGAATTCCCCTGGGTTGGGGATGTTCTTCATGTGAAACTGCCATTTACTGAAGATCTCAGAAAGGACCTTCCTGCAAAGTGACAGAGGGGCAGAAAAACCCACCAGAACTGTGACATATTTGGTCGGTACCTTTTTTAATAAATAATAGAAGAAAATAGGCAATTGCTCATGAAAAGTAAGCTTCTATATCCTGGGGAGATTTACGCCCTGATAAGGTTATTAACGTAGAATTCTAAAGAGGAAAATTATTTCATTTGCCTGTATTTATCTACCATAAAGGTGCACAGCTTCTGCACATTATTTTAGTATTGCTCTGCTAAATCCTTGTCCCACCTGCCATAGGGTAGCTGAGGAAGTTGCTGCTCCCATGACCGCTCAGACAACCCAGTTCCAGCTATTCTACAGTATGAGTGCAGAGCTCACTTAGCCATGTGCAGTGCACACTGCCATCAGGACTGACCCTGGACGTGCAGAGGTGAAGAGATCACTGTCAACAGTCCTTGACTCCATCAGAGGAACTGATGAAGACTAATCACCATGAACACTGAGGTCTCATGGTCCTAAGATACACATATGGTAAGGGCAGGGGTAAGGGGGGAAAAAAAAAAGATAAAAATAAGTAAAGGGACATTCTCAGCTTAAAAGCAAATGTTAAGACCCCATTTAAAGCATATTTTCCATTCTCTGACTTTCCATGAAGTCACTTGTTTCAAATGGAGCAGTCACATGCTTGCTACCTGTGCACTTTACTTACTTTAAATATGTCAAAATCAGCCAAATTTATCACTGTAAACACACGTAACTCTTCTTAATTTGCTACAGAGATAATGACAAAGGAGTCAATCCTGAAAAGACAAGCATCCTTGGATACAGAAATCTGCTTCCAAATTGCCAAGTGTTGCCATAAGCAGCTGAGATGGCAGCTCATATGCCTTGAATCCTTTACAGCTCCCACCCGCAGAAGTGCAGCTTGACTCAGAAATAGCCCTTTGAGTATGGAAAGAAATGAGTTCATCTTCACATCTTCTGCTTTAAGCTTTGTCTTGAGGCTCAAAGCAATTTCTCAGCTGGAGATTACATGGCTGGGTACCTCTGGGAGCTCTTCCCAATTTAAAAAGGCCAAGGGAGCAGTGTGTAAAAAATGAACTCTTCCTCGCATCTGATTCAAGACATTTCTTAGTCACATGTTCCCCCACCTTTCTCTCCAACACAGAGTAAAAGAAATACACAGCTCAGTAAAGCCTCGGAACATCTTTGTCTTTGGCTAGAATGTTTTTATTCCCTACAGTGAAGAATTGACTGATGTTTTTACCTGTCCAGCAGCTCTTTGAGAAAGAGCCCTAGAAATTTGCTTACTTCTCTGACAGTACTATGATTTAATCATTAATCTTCAATCCTTTTCTGATTTTTATGTATGAAATGTCAGCACTGCCACTTGATTTATGATGGTGACATCATTAGTACCCAGTAATTTCAACTTTGGTGAAACATACCACTCTCACTCTGGAGGGCCTTGAGCTAGACATCATTCTCCACATGGGACAGAAGATTAGGAAAACTTGACAGATGTTGCAAATGTCTCTGTGTGTAAATTATATTTTAATATTGGTTCTAATATTCAGATTCAGCTGTTGCTGGAGACAAAAAACTGAACTACAAAAATGTATACTGGGCTAGTTTGACTCAGTAAAGCAGGTTTGTAGACAACAAATATGTCAAAATATCAAATTACTGCTTTTCAAGTCTTGCTTTTTTAATTAAGTACTGCCAATTTGTGCTGCTGATCCTTGTGAAAAGGACAAAGTAGTATCTTCTACAAGAAAGGCAACCTGGTAAAAAGGGCTCCAACACCAAAAACCTCTTCAAAGATGAAGCACAGTTGTGATAGTTTCTATTTCCCTACTAAATAAAGGAAGCTCAAGAAAGGAAAAGTCATTATACCCTATAAAATAAAAGCAGAACTGAATGCATTTTTTTCTCTTCATTCTCCAGAAGCTTCTGCGTATAGACTCTACATTTCCTTAAATATCTATTTCAGGTTTGAGCTGATAACCTCCGTTTTTGCACCATAGGAAACCTCATGCTGTCATAAGCAGCAGAGATAGAACCTCACGTTTCACTTCCTTTCATCCCAAGGAGCCCTTTGCTACTATGCTGTTACAGATAATGTGAAGCTTTGAATTGCAACACCATAGACACAGGTGATGTATGACAACCCTTCTTGCCAATGACTTGCCACTGTAAAATAGGACCTGCTCAGCCCCACCAGCCCTTGTTGACACAAGATAATTTCTGTAGACAACAGTGTCAAGCTGTAACACATTCTACACCTAAGGGGCAGACAGGGCTGTGTGTTTCTCCTCTGAGAGGATGGAAATGCACGTCAAGATAGAAAAAAAAAATCCACACATGCACAAACTACCCTTTGGAACAGTTCCTGCTGCAATATGATCCCTAAAACACCTTGGATGGAGAGTGTGGGATGGGATTGCCTTTGTTCTGTTAATTGCTCACTTTTGAAGCACAAGGAGATTGGGGACAGAGGAGCTGCTGTGACTTCCTCATTGCAGCTCTTCAGAATGGCCGTACGGTCATGGATCTGGATGCATGGACACACACCAACTAAGTCTAACAGTAAATGATTGCTATTAGAATCTTTTAAATCTTTCATGAAAGATTCAGAAGACAAGCAGGCAAAGTGTTTGTTATGTAAAGCACTCGAGGAGACTTTCATTTTAACAGCAACCATTATTCTCCTTTCCTTGGGCTGCAGAGCATTTTTATGAGGAAAATTCCCTGGCTGACAGTGTCTTTTTATGCAGTATTAAGATGATATTAACTCCCCCTCTGGGAAAGAAAAAGAAGTAGCTGAGATGGCTGGAGCTGTATTTGTTGTTTCTTTTATTGGAATCTGGGCCTGGTCCCTCTAAAATAAAACAGGACAAGTACATACACAAAGGGAGTGGGGAAAATAGCCAAGAGAGGAAAACAAAAGCTTCTGTTTGTACTGTTGACTCTGATTTGTAACCTTGCTGCTGGATAAAGACAAGCACAGCACACAGTCTTATCAGCCACTCCAAGACCCAGCAAGCTTGAATCAATGTCAAGCTGTTTGAGACATTATTGTTAGCTGCCTTTCTGGTCACAGGGTTAGCAAAACAAGCAAAAAATAAGAGGGTGAAAGGAAACAAGAAAACAAAGAGAAAAATAAGTAAGGAGGGTTGGCCATGCTAAGGCAAGTTTCATATAAACAGCAAAGGGGAGGGGACAGACAAAGAAGAGGAAAGACAAGGTTGAGAATTACAGCAGACACACAAGTCGCATCTTGAAACCAGCTTTCAGGACTCACTGGAGGAGATCTTCTTGTTTAACTCTTCTTCTGTGCCTCTCTTGTCCACTCCACACATATCTTCTACTCTGATTTCTCAGGAGCAGAAGCACAGGAATAAAAATCTCATCTCAAATTCTAAGTGCCTAAGCAGCAGAAGTGAAAAATGTTTTATTTGTTTTGTTGTCCTCTCAGCAGCACAGTCAAACTATCACTGCCAAGTATGGCAACTGGCATAATATCCCATCTTCTCATCTTTTTTATCCATCTGTTAAAGGTAATTTTTGTTGTGCCACTGTTGCTTCACTGCTTTCTTATCTTTGTTCTAGTTTACTAGAAAACAAGAATTATTTTCCAAGATAACAGGAGGCTTCCTTGTTTTATTTCAGCATTTACATTAATTTTTATTTACTTCTGAAAACAATGTTTCAAAACATGTTGCATTGATCTTGTGCTGTCTTAAATGATGGAGACCACAAATTTCTTTGCTGCAACCCGAGTGAAATGTTAATTCCAGTACAGTTGTCCATACAGACCTAGTAGAGTGTACATAAGAACAACCTGCCAGCTGAGACAAACTGGATTACTTCATGCATTTTCTGAACCACCTTTGAAGTGACATAGTAAGAGAAACTTCCAGAGCACCTTGCACTTTCTTCACTTACAAGAATCCCTTAAAATATCTGTACTTGATTACAGCTGGATGAATTGTTCAAGGTCTGTCAGGATGACATCTGTGTTCTCACACATTCTGAGAACACCAAGCAGGCTGGTCCCAGGAGAATGGAGGGAGCAAGAACATTCTTGAATGGCAACTGAGTTTGACCAGGAGGTCTTTGTAAATCTCAGACCATTTCTGAGAAGCAAATTCCATGTTTTATGCTTACTTTTGAGAACAAGAAGTTGTTCTGCAATCAAAATGAAAGTATTTAATTATGTTATGGCAAGTCTGTTTGCTTTACTTATTACCCATATCTTCATTATTCCTTTCTCCTACTTTTTTGCTGCTCCCACCACTATTTGTGTCCAATTCCTAAAGCAGAAAGGACATTTTCTACTAATTCAGGGTCAGGGTAAGGGCCTCACAGAGGAAGGTAGCCCCCCACAACAGAAGTCGAAGTCATGGCAGTAAGATCTGGCTCCAAGTTTAAGCAAATCAGAGAAAAGTCAAGAGACAAAGAAGAGGGTTAGCAGTGTGCTTTGTGTGTTCTGTGAGAACATCCCCTACAGTAGGGGATGACCAGAGGGTCTCCCTCTCCTGATTCATGACATCTATCAGCAATGCTGAGATTGAATAGTACCCCTGGAGAATATATATCTGAGAAAACAAAAGCATAAAGAACAGCCACAAAATCCACATGGCTCTAGACACTGTTCTGGACAGTGCTAACAAACTCATTTCTGTGAGGTAAAAAAAAAAAAAAAAACAACCAANTTTTGTCAGACATGGAAAAATCACAGAGAAGTTAGATAGTCCTGTGCATAGCATTATTTGACTGCTACCAGATAAGCTAATCTTATCACCAGATAAGTTAATGTACAAGGTTTATGCACCATTCTTCCAAGATGCCACTATGAGCTGCAGAGATAGGCTTAGGCAGCTCATGCCTTATTGAGTGTTACTTAGCAGATTTTTTGGGAACTTGGTGAGCAGATCTCATTCTTCCTCTAAGCAGATCTTCAAAGAGCTGTCAATTAGTCTCCACCATACTCAGGGGTGTTATACTCTTCATACAGTAAATAATGTGAAAATGCAATCCTCCTACACCAAAAAACAAGCCTGTTGTAAGTTTAAGAGTATTATTTTCCCCCTCACCTCTTAGATGAGAAAAGTAAGCTCAACTGCAGATTTAAATAAATAAAATCACCATTTTGCCAAACAGTCAAGTGCTTCATTACTGCATCCTTATAATAGCTTCTAAAGATTTAGAGCAACATTAGTGTGCTCTCATTTCAGTATTTCTGACAAGTAAGACTTCATATCTTCACCTTTCTTGCCACTCCTTGTTCAAGGCAGTGATCATGATTCAAAATATGATTGTCATCACATAAAAAAGTCTACTTTTCTTAGGACACCTAGCAGTTATTTTCTGTTTTCTACATCTACTTGACAATAAAACAAGAGTAGGTCTGGAACATGTCTATGAGTCTATGTACTAATTGCATGTTTCTACAAATGATTAGTATAAAACTGGGCAGGAGGAGACAGTAAAAGGGAATGGGCTAAACTAATTTACATATTTCTATGGGTAAAAAATAAGCTAAACTGAAATGCTCATCACATGGTAACTTTTTTGTAACTTCTGGTTTACTTTACAGGTCAGACTCAAAATCAGTTTTAGTTGGTAGCTGCAGAAAGAAACAAGTCAAACACAAAGAAATCACAGGAGAAAGGGAAAGGCAGTGGAAAGAGGGAAGACCTATGTGAGAACTTCAGAACATAAGAACTGATCCTCTCTCTGTGTTTAAGGGCTGTAGTTTAAGTTGGTTACCTCCTATTACTCCTGTTTCTAAAACTACACACCTAAGGGGACTTCAACGGGTACTTTCAGCAAAGAAGGCTGACTTCAGTGTTTAGTGACTATAGTTTAACACAAATCTAGAAGCCATTAGTTTCACTTTTTTACATAACACAAGTTCCACTTGTTCCACTGCATCTTCCCATATCTACCTATTTATTCTTCTTTAATTGGCATCCCTACCTGACTGAATTTGAGGGTTTTGTTTAGGGAAGGATCAGACAGTCAGGCTCCTTACCTACTTAAAGTCATTCAGAACAAATCTCCAGCTGCTGGGGCTTTAACAAGCTCCCAGAACCTTTCTTCAACGTGTGCAGGTTTCCTGAACTGAAACTACTCACTGGCAGCGATGATCCAAAATCCTGTTGAAGTTAATGGAAGTCACTCCAATTATTTCAACAGAGCTGGATGAGGTTCATAAAGCAGTGACCACTTGAAGTTGTTTTTCAAATGTGTCCTTATGTACAAAGCACAATCAGTAATGAGGAACAGGTTGTAATGGAGCTGAGGGAGTATATATGTGTGTACAGCACTTAATTATACACCTCATTCTATATTGTCACAAGGTTCTTAAGTGTTGTTCACATTGTTCATAGAACATTTAGGTTTTTGAAATCCCCAACAAAAGTTCCTGTAGACTATATCTTATAGAACTTGTTACTGTGTTAGAAGGGTAATTAACCTAAAAAACATTATATTTCACTGCCAAATGCTAAATGTCAGCATTATAAATTTCTTAATAAACAACACATTTAGAAAAGAAACAGTAGGAGAGGAGGAGATGGAGCTTTCTTTGAAAAGGTGTTTCACTGAGGGACTGGATAGCCTGGGCAACTGCTACAAGACACTTACAAGACACTAAGAAATTTAAAGACAAAAAATAACAACCAAAAAACCAGCCACTATGAATAGGATGGACTGTACCCCACAGCACTCAATGTACATTTTGCCAGTGCCTCTTATAGAAGTAGTACCAGGTTCATGATTGCTGGAGCAACCACATTATGAAGAGAGGCTGAAGGAGTTGGGGTTGTTGAGCTTGGTGAAGAGAAGGCTCAGGGGTACCTCATAGGAGCTTCTCAATACCTGAAGGGGGCCTACAGAAAGGCAGGGGTAGGACTTTTTAACAAGGTATGTCATGGGAGGACTAGAAAGAATGGATGTAAATTGGAAGAGGGTAGATTCAGGTTAGATATAAGAATATAGGGTGAGGGTAGTGAAACACTGGAACAGGTTGCCCAGAGAGGCTCTGGTTGCCCCCCCTCTGGAGGTGTTTAAGGCAAGGCTGGACAAGGCACTGAGCAACCTGGTCTAGTGGGAGATATCATTGCCTATGGCAGAGGGGTTGGAATTTGATGATCTTTAAGGTCCCTTCCAACACAAACTATTCTATGACTTCTTTCTCTACAAACTCTTATTTCTACAGCTTCATGCAATTTTTGAGAAGGAATCCTAAGACACAAGTCATCATGATTTCCCTTCAACAGCAACACAACACAAAAAGCAATAAACCTGACTTGGCAGCAATACCTTTATAAGGAGGGGACATTCAAAGCTTTGAGCTTGTATTTTGCATTTCAACCTTTATTTCTTTTATTGTAATTCTCAGTGCAGTCAGAATTTTGGAAATGAGAATGCTGGGCTACTGACAGAACATGCAATTATTACTGTGACTTTTCCACGGGGAAAAAAAAAGCAGGTGCATTGTTTTATACTTATTCATCTCGAGAAAAAGCTTTTCTCAGCATCATGACAGTTATTTACGAGATGAAAATTACTAAGTAGTTCATCTAATTTTTCTGTCAGTTTTCCTCAGTCTTTCTATCCTTGCAGAAAGGCAAAGCATCCAATATGGCTTCCAGTTCTGTCCTTAGGACAGTGTATGGAATAAACCACTACAAACCTCTTTACAATTTAGGGAAGTGTGTGAAATTGTTGACATGGAATTATGAGTTTCTTATAGCTGTTAAAGAATTTTGTCATGATAGATGCACTAAACCACATTTTATGTTGATACTGCTGTAAGCAGTAATTGCAATGCCAATAAATAACTTGCAGCATTGACTGATTTGAAAAACCTCCCACTAGATGAGGCTGCTCAGTGCCATGTCCAGCCTGGCCTTAAACACCTCCAGAGAGGGTTTAACCTCTCTGGGCAACCTGTTCCAGTGTTTCACCACCCTCACTGTAAAGAATTTCTTTCTTATGTCAAGCCTGTATCTATCCCCTTCCAATTTACACCCATTATTTCTGGTTCTCCCATCAGATATCCTATTAAGAAGTCCTACCCCTGCCTTTCTGATGATGAGAAGTATGCATTATGTGCATAAATACCTAAACATATCAATGCCCAAATAGATAGTGAGTCTATCAAAATAGAATTCCAAAAGGAAAAGTTTGTATAGCCACATAGAAATAATCTTCTCTATAACTGACTTATATTCAAAATTTCCTTCTTGTTAAGGAAACTCAGACACTATATTTCAAGGTAGAATCAGACCTATATTGTTAATAGCACAGCCTTTTAGCCATTACATAAAAACAACCAACTGGATCACTCATTTCTGATCTCAGTAATCATCAGTAGTTGCACATGGAAAACCTTCATGAGTTTGCTCACAGTGGATTTACTTTCCATTCCCATGATTTATGAGAAGACCTGGATGTCCATAGTACACATCACATAGTAAACAGCACCAGGAAGCAGCATGTAGCTACTGATATGGTATATTACCCCATAAGGAAGTAAATAAGTAAGAACTTTTGAAAGGTATGTTGTGGAAATAAATCCATCTTCCATAAACTTTTGATAAGAATTCAAGCTCATAATTGTAGTTGTGATTTTTTTCTTTAATAATCCCTCACAAAATACGACAACAGGGGATAGGTTTTTTCCTTCAAGCCAGAAAAGTTAGGTATTCCTTTATATCTGTGTGTAGCTTCACTTTGGTAAGCTAAACTTCTGGAATTTTTCATAGGCCTAATTTACCTTAATGATGAACTAAAAGCAATGAGTGGATATTAATACATTTCCATCCTGAGAGTGTTCCATTTATCAAAGAGTCATCCAGGTACATAGGTCACAGTGAAATCCCATCCCTTTTTATTTCCCCTACAAGTTAAAATTTCTTTTCATCATCCGCGGACTTAAGGAAAAAAAAGTTATTCATCTACTTAAATGCTTTGCAAGTCAGAGGACCTCTTCACTCCTTATTTAACCTGAAAGTAATTCAAGCAAATCTGAAAAGCTTAGAAAAAGAAAAGCCAGAATCAACAGGGTTCTTTACTTTCACACTGTATAAATTTATGCTGGAACATGGGCACTGACATTTCATTCTTAGCCATTGTCACACAATACTGCATGGCAGATCAAACGTGGCAATTAAAAGTGTTTTGAAACTGCAACTCCTACCCCTTGAATTACTGCAGCCTTTTGTCATAGAAAAACTGAATTAACTTCCTGTTCGTGCTTAAACTATTCACAACTTCAGCCAGTGTCCTGCAGTGTCTTTTCCAAAGGTCACACCACAGTTTTCGATTCACACATTTGATTAAAAAAATAAGAATCACAGTGTCCTGAGAAATGATCTGCAGTAAAAATAGATCAAACTACCTGCTGTTTCCAGAATAAGCCATGTTTATTCAGCCTCTTTTCCCCATTCACTTAGCACTGCAAAAAGAAAAGGATATACACATCTGTAGAAGTAGTTCTGCTAAGCTAGGGAATTATGTTAGATATTTGTTTTACCCTATTTTTTTTTAAGCACAGTTTTTGTAACCTATTATAAATACACTGAAGTTAAAACATGCTTAAGGGAAAACAAGGGACAGGAAACTAAGAGGACTTAGATTTTATAAGGGCTAAAATCTTGTGCTCATCTGTAACTGCTGCAACACATTTTGCACAATTTCCTTCAGAGAGTATTATCACAGCTTTCCTTACACTGATGAGCACCCTCCCTGAAGCCCTATTTGAATTTAATGAAGTTACTATGGCAGAGACTATTCAGATAGAGTCTGCATGTCATCACACCACCCTTTCTTTGAAGATCATGTCCCTCAAGATGTGTGGTGGGATAATTAAATGCCTACTCCTATTATCAGTAATCCTAATACTTTGGTGCCCAACAATGAGGAATACTGAAACAGCATTTGCAGCATATGGTGCAAAATCCTGGCCCAAATTGAGTGGAGTACAGGCAAAAATGCCATGGTGAAATATATCTGTCACATTATAAATTCCTTGGAGAATTCCTTTCTATTTTGAATTTGGGAACATCATCTTTTTTGTGTCATGAGCTCAGCTCATTTAATCTCATCTAATCTAAAGTTCGATTGTGATACTGTCCACAAAAGAGATTCACACCAAACCAGATGACTGTAATTAAAAATTCATCCCTTTGTGTTTTCATCTTTCCTGCTGCATTGTCCAAGAAGAGATTAATGCAGCATCTCATAAAGAGGAGATACGCAAACATCTGCATCATCATGTGGCAGGAGGGTTTACTCTCATTGCCCAAAAGCTGATCTGGGGAAAGCTTCTTTAGAGATTCCAATTCCCACAAGAAGATTTGGATAGTTTCAGAACTGGAAAAATCATGACCAGGCTTTATCCAGACCCTGCAGCTACACAAAGAAAAACAGGGAATGTGGTGTTGAGACCATTTATAACAGGCTGGTGAGCATTTCAGAGTGGGAAGGGGCCAAGTTTTAAGAGCAGAACTAACACATGCTCTCTCAAAATGTAAATTGGATTAAAAATGGCTGTTTTACTTCACTGTGAAATGACATTCTAGTTTATTAGCAATGCAGGTCCTGACTAAAATTTAGCATGATTTTTATCTTAAGAGGGACTTAGCGAAAAGCTTCACATTTTTTGATGATTTTCATCATAGCTTCAGCTATATTTAAACTGAATTTTCACTTACATTGAACACCACATCCTTCTTTTAAGCACAAAGAAAAGGTGTCAGAACAGATTTAAACAGCCGTATGTGAGCCCTTGCTGTGACTATATGCTTAGACAATTGGAAAATAAAGTAGATCCATGTACAGGAAAGCAAATAGTGGGTTTGATTCAGTAAATCCTGCTTTCTGGAACACCCAATACTGGCCAATCCCTGTTGAAAGTGATAATCTGATCCTGGCAGTTACACATATCAGTCCTGTTATGGGATCTGCTGGTGCAGAGCTCCACAAAAACTCCTTCACTAAGCCTACGTTTTTCTGGGTTGGAGCTGAAACACACAGTTGCATAATGAATATTATTAAGCTGATAGACCAGACATTAACACAATCATTTACATGGGTATTTGGTGAAGCAAATGTAGTGATTTACTCTAATAGCTCCATTACTGTGCTGAATATTGGCAAAGTATGCACTGTCCCTTTGAGGATCTTCGCCTTGGAAGAAAAATAACTACAAATAGTGATATCCTAATTTAAATAGCAGTTCTTCTAAGTTATTCTAAAAAAAAAAAAACAACAAACAAAACACAACACTTTTCCCATTCCCATTAAATATATTTTCCTTGGTCAACATGAAATCTCAAATTGCCACAGTAGAAAAAGAAGCCTTGCAAATCTCTACTTTTGTATTCTTACATCTTAAAAATAGCCAGAACAATCTTTTTTGCCATCATATTTTCTGAAACTATACTCTATAACAATACTACAGCGTTTTGATAGCTCACAATTGCAAGTCTGTTTTCCTGATCCAATTTCAGCTTGATATTTCTGCAATAGATCATATCACAAAGCACAGCAGTCAGAGCAAAGATTTAGCATAATTCCTATATTTAGGGTTCTGTCAACAGATGTTGAAAACACAAAGAAACTATTTTGAAAATAAACATCATAGTAAACTGACATTTGTATATCAAGCCTTAAAGCATGGTCAGCTACATCACTTGCTAGCAACTCCATACATTATTGTCCTTGAACTGTAGCTGTAAAATCACCATCATACACTGATGCTGCCCAGAGAAATAAATCAGTTTGAAAGAAACCTACTTCTTTCTTTCAAATTACCATTAATAACATTTTGCTTTTGCAAGATTAATGCACTTCAGCAGACAAAGACACAGTGAAACCAATTGTCTTGTCTATACTTCAGTTTTCAGTCAGACTGCTGTCTTTTTCAACATTACTTATGCATGCATGTATTTCTAAGCAAATTTAGATCTAGAAGGTGCAGTATAGAAGGAAGGGGCAGATACAGAGGAAGCAGCAGTAGCAGAGCAGTTCTCCTAATACTACCTCCTAAAATAAAGTTTTGTGATTAAGAGAATGTCTCCCTGAAATGTCTCTACTGAAAACTAATGAGTGTGGTATCTCTAGAAAGATTCAAAGTTAGAACATGGGTTGGCAAGAGCTTAAACCAATAGAGACCCAAACTTATGATCTTAGTCCATATTTCATCAATAAAATGGAAACAAAACCATTTCTTTGTCTGCACTCAGATTTATCACCAACTCTTACTAGTGCATTTCTGCAATGGTAAACTCATTCACCCTCCAAGGTCTGCAGGTGCATTAGCAACTGTATCACTGGTTCCAAATTTGCTAACCTTTAGTGTCAGGGAGATAAACACAGCTGGCACCTATTGGAAGTACTGTTTCTAAAGCAGCCAGATGTGGAGCAGTTGCATTGTTTAGCAAGTCACCATCACCAGAATTCACCCGAGAGGTTCAATGACTCAAATTCCCTTTCCTTCCCTGGGCTATTCAGACTATCTGCACCACAGAACTTTCAGCATATTCCCCATGCACAGAGATTTTCCTCTCTTGAAACCTTGCAGTAAACCAGTTTTTCAAAGCTCTTGCTGCTCTTATGTTTGCCTTTAGAACCTCATTGGCCTCTTTGCCTATGAATATTGTCACTGCTCCCTGTCAAGATTAGCTGCTCTGCATCTGCAGAAGGACAGCAGATAGCAAAAAAACCTCTAAGGCTAAGTGGGCAAGTGAGAAATACAAAAGGACATTTAACTCAGCTTGACATCATAGGTGACATTTCTAATTTCTGAAAGCCTTTTGGCCCTTGTAAAATGCAGAATGACAAAGTTCTGATAAAAGACTGGCAGACCCATCTGCATTGCTATAAATGCTAGCAAATTGCATCTGTGATGAAGGTCAGAGATAGGATGGGTAATATTTGCCAGAAAGGAAAGAACTGAAATCAGATGGAACCTTTTTTTTTTTTTACTAATAGATCTTAGGGGCTTCATCATCTCACTGGGTTATGTAGTCAGGAATTTCTTGCCTTACAATCTCCCCCATTCCTGAAGTTTTGTACTTTTTGTAGTGAAAGAGTTATCTACCAAGGTTAAAATTGTCTCCAGGAGAATGTAAGCTGTGGGCCTGTATCAGCTCAGGCTGAGGTGAGCCTCAAATGTGTATTCTCTTGTCTGAATAAAGTTACTCTGATCTGTGCAGAAAAGACAGACTCTGCTGTTCAGGTTCAGTATGATCTTTCCTGGGAGTTTCCGTGGAGCTTCTCTGCCCTCAGCTCCTCTTTGATGGCTTTTAAGTGTTGGCTAAACGCCTGGCTGTTATTTGGTTTGTTTCAGATGACTGTGCCTAGGCTGCTGTAAGAGTTTAATGCCATGGAAGCTTTCGAGAACAAGCAGCCCCAGATTATAGTTTATCTGGACATTAAATCCATTCTAGTTGCCACAATAGATAGTGTTCTCAAAGTAATGCAAGTGTCTTTATTATATGTTGTGGAAAGTTGCATGTAGAATATCGTACCTTTTAGAGTTATGTGAGATCTTATTAAATATCAAAAGGTAGTCTATTTTCAAATTATATTTTTCTCCTAATACCTTCTCTATCTTGCCCAAATTTGCATCTTTTTATTTTTAAGCATTTCAAGGAAAATGCATCTCTCTGATCCAAATGTCTATACGAACATGAATTTTCACATCCTTTCAACATGAAAGGCTTACCTATAAAATGTGATCACTTTCACTCACCAAGGTAGATGGAAGAAACATTGAGCCTACCTTCTTGGGATACAATATCTAATTTTACTTGAAAGTACATGCACTTACTCCACTCAGATAAGCTTACATTGATGTCTGCAATAAAAAAAAAAAACAAAAAAACTTGAATTGCTACCAGCTTTGCATTTCATTAGAAATGCTTTGTATGCCCCTGATAAGTATTTGCCAGTTTGGATTTTACTCAGACTGTTAGAGTTAATGCTCCTGCTATCTCAAAAAAAAAAAAACCTGACTGCTGGTCTTTATTAATAATGGGTCTCCAGGCACCAGGTTTACATTTTATGTAAGAGTTTCTTGCTTCCAATAATATCATGCACTAGAGAAGAGTGGTCTGTTGCTGATTTAGTGCCTGCTTCCCCCTAACTGCAGCAGAGCGGTGAATTGTTTCGCAGATCTGCTATTTATAGGTGTGATTCAGAGCTCCTTGTAAATATGATTCTCATTGACTTTTCCTTTTATAATAACATTTATAAGTTCTGTAACACATAAAGGTCCAAGCCAAAACAGCCACCAGTTCTGCATGTCATCAGGAATTCTTTGTGCATCACTAGTAACTGCTCTGAATTGCTGTAGAACCTGGCAATACCCCAAACAAGAGGCATCTTTTCTCTGAAAAAATTTATGATTCCAGTTGGAAGAGACAGACTACTAGAGGCCCAAATTGTTCCCAGGATTACCAGATGAGGGTACACAACTAAAACAGTCATATTTTAAACCAGTTCCTCAGTGACTGTTGTACATGTCACTCTGATGTCTCTCATTTTTCCAAGGCATTCTCCTCCCATGCCTGTGCCCACTGAGACAGATGCTGACCAAATGTGCAGCACTGAAAAGTTTAGGAACTTACAGCTTTTGAGGTCAAGGTCTAATTTGAAAAAGCATACATTATATTTAATTTGCTAAACATGACAAAATTTTTTACAAAAAACCTCTTTGCTATGTCAGTAACATCAATTTTGTAGGTAATGTACTTTGGTAATAACAGGAAGGCAGATGCTCTTGTGTGCGAATGGAAAATAAAAGCATCACAATAGTGCTTCTGCTCAAGAACCAACTGGAATGCTGAGGTACAGATGTGTCAGACCTTTACACATTTTGTCCCTGGAGATATACAACAGGAACAGGTGAAGCAGATTCACCTGAATTAACCCTAACTTTGTATTTTGAAAAAAGTGAAAAAAAAAAAAAATTCAAGTAACTTGAGCTTATAAAACTTTTTTTTTTTTTTTAGAAAATACAAGTTTTAGGTGATGATGGTGAAGTTTTTTTTCACAATCTCACCAGCTTCAGAAATCCTACTTGGCCTGAAACGTAGAATGTCTTCAGAATCTGTTTAGAATGAGAGAAAAAACAGATATACAACTTCTCATAACAATCAGAGTTGGAAGTGACCTTCAAAGGTCATCTACTCCAACCCCCTGCAGTGATCAGGGACATTCTGCACTAGATCAGGTTCCTCAGAACCTCATCATACCTGGCCTTGATGGGATGGAGCCTTCTCTGCCACCTCTCTGGGTAACCTGTTCCAGTATCTCATGGAGAAGAGCTTCTTCATTACACTCAGAAGAGTCTAATCTGCCCTGCTCTAGTTTAAAACCATTGCCCTGGCAAACAATTCCTCCCCAGCTCTCTTGTAGGCTCCTTCAGGTACTGGCAGGCTGCTACAGCTGTACAGGGTCTGGCTGGGACAAAGCTGATGTTCTGCAGAACAGCCCATAAAGTGCTGTGCTTAGATGTGTGGCCAAACCAGTGCTGATAACACACCAGTGTTCTGGCTATTGCTGAGCAATCCTTACTCAGCACTGAGACAATTCCCACTCCTGTCTCCCTAGCAGGAGGCAAGCAGCAGGGAGATGATGCAGCCAAGATGATTGATCCTGATATACCAAAAGGGTATTCTGTGACAGATAATGTCATGCTCAGCAATCAAAAAGGAGAGCTTAGGGAGAAGTAGCCATTGCTCAGAGACATTGGTCTAGTTGTGGGAAATGTTGAGTGATTGCTTCTGCATCATTCTTCTCCTGTTTTGCTTCACTTATTAACCTATTTCTATCTCAGGAGTACTATTGTTTTTGTACTTCCTACTCTCTGCCCATTTCCCACTGGGTTGAGAGAGAGTTAGAAGCTGTGCGGTACATAGCTGCTGGCTGGGGTCAGCTCAGCACACTGACGCTGCACTGCACATCACCTAGCTACAGGTGCTATCAGCCCAAGAGAGGGCTCAGAGAAGACACTGACGTGCAAGTGCGAACATAAACACAAATGACTGAAATATTGGTCCAGCTCTACAAGGGCAAATCTCATCCTTGTTACCTCAGGTCTGTCAAGTCTCTATCTCTCCCATGTCTCCCATGTCCCAATCCTAATACAGTTCTGCTCATCCCTCCTGCAGATTCTGCTCCTGCTCTCCCAACATCATTGCAGTTTCCTGTTTAGTGACACCTTTCTTGAGGTCCATATTTCCCTACAAATACCCCTGGGCTGTTCTTCCATATTATCCTCCATTTGTGGAACAGGCTTTGGCTGGTCACTTCTTTCCTCCCTGTCAAGCAGTCTGTCAGTCCTCATCTCTGCTTTGACAGGCCCTCTTTGCAGTGATAAATTTCCCACATTAGGAGTTACTGCAGAGCCTGCAGTTCCATGTAACAATATGCAAACAACACATCACCTTACATAGCATTCTCTGAGCCCTTTCCTCTTCAATGGCCATTTCTTTACATTTCCAGAGCAATACATACCATTCAGCTAGTGTGACTCCCATCAGTTGCAAAGAGCTGAATCCATACGTAAATCTTTGAAAATCTGGGGAGTGCCTTGCCAAGTCTCAGGCTATCTATCACTACAATCAGCTCAATAAACCTGACTACACATCTTTCAAATAAACAATGATGAGTTTTGCCTGAAGCTTTTACTATTTTTCAATCTGTACCTATCAGTTGAGATTTTATGGGCACTCAACAATTGTTATTCTTTTGTTTAAAACTCTGTTCTTGCTGGCTGCGATAACAGCCATTTGAACTACACATATGCAAAAGACTCTTTGTTTCCCACACAGTCAAACTGTAAGGCAGGATTAGTTAAAACCCAACGTCATTACCTTTCCAGACATCCCTCTCCCTACCTGCCTAGCCGGGGGGCCACCTGGCCCCCCGGCCTTTCTCCTCCCACCGTGTTCCCTTGGGATATGCAGCAACTCACCAGTGATGTCCTAGAGCAGTGACTCCAGGAGGAGCATCCCTCAGACCCCACGGGGGGGCAAATAATGGCTGTTGTCCTTCCCTGGGGCTGAGAAATAGGAGAGTGGGTGGAGGAGGCAAGTGGAAACACCTGCAGAGGAAGGAGTCTCCAATTGAGCCCAGGTTTTCTGGGATTTGTGAGGAAATGGGCTGCAAAGGGGTTGGTGAGGGGCAGAGGCAGGAATGGGGTGAAAAAGGGGTGCAAGGAACTCATAGAAAGGCAATAGAGGGGGGGAAACATGGAAGGACGTGGATCTGTTGGAGTGGATCTAGAGAAGGCCAGAAGGATGTAGTCCTCTGCTACAAGAACAGGCTGTATCTTCAACTGACTATTGCTAGACATATTGCTCCTCCAAGCTATGCCTCATCACAAATCTGATTTTAATGTCCTTTTCCTGCCATCTCCCCATTTTACCACACATCACCCTGTTCTGCATTCTGTTCTGCCTGGAAGTCAGTGGAGAGCTTGTACTACTCAGAACTCAAAATTATGTGAGCTCTGGTCTTGTATTCCTCCAGAGAGCAATCAGGAACAAACAGGAATGATGAGAGGAAGAGAGCAAAAACATCCAGCTGACACACTCCTACAAAACTTGAGATGATGGAGTTCTGAGCCAGAGGCAAAAAAGGGGAGCAAAAAGAACTTTCTATTTAATTCAGAAAAAAAAGTTTCAGATAATGGGAAGAGATTTAAGAGGTGATGTGAAAGTCACAGATAGACAAATATGTAAAACACACCTTGGATTTGAACAGGGAGCAGGAGCTGGAAAATACATTTCTGAGACAATGACAAAAAGACAGCAACAGAAAGGTGTGACCTGGTGAGATTACAAAAAGCAGAAGTGTAAAGATAGCTATGTATTCTTTTCCCTTTTTACAAATAGGGTTTATGACTTGTTATACCATCTGCGAGAGTGCCATCTGGTGATCCACAATTACATTACAGAAATGACCTTCCCAAGTAAGCTACAGAGAGAGCTAGAATTTCAGGAGCTGAACCCTCTGTTGGTTTCATTAGACCAAGGATTTATCTCATGCATTGTACTGAGAGAATAAAAATAATTAGAACTCCCAGGAGAAAAGGCTGGAACAAACATGCTCAATATTTTAATAAAATACTAGCAAAACTGTAGCAAACCCTGCATAGGAGGTATGCATGCAGAACTCTGTTTATGCTATAAGCGTGGAAGTGTTCTTTATATAAAAAGGGTTGTTTGGGGTGAGTATTTATATAGGCTTTTACACTCCAGTTAAATCTTCACTGTAGAGTATATAAAACGTTAAGTAGTAAGCAGTAAAGGCAGATTCAGTAAGGTTTGCACTTTGTCTTTAGAGCTCTTTCAAAATTTACTGTTGTTCAGTTTGTCTTCTAACCTCTGCAACTAAAATTCACTGGCACTTGTCTCTGCCTGTAAGAGCTCCCAAAGTAATTAGCTTTGTTGTTTTCATCTTATGCAGATATTCAGAAGAAAATATGAATTTGAATGTGTTGATTATTTCTTCATTATCACAAGGGGAGGTCCCTGTTTCTATCAGTTTGTTGTTTACGTACCTAGAGGACTTGCCTTGTGTAAAAAAGAAGACACTCCATGCAGAAAACAGAATTAATATGTCAAGAATCTCCAGAAATGTTGTTGAGAGGAAAAGTCTCATGAGAATATAAGAAGTGAAAACCCTGTTTCTCTCCAGTGTTCACTTCACTAGAAAGCAGTGACTCTGTTTACAGCAAAGTGAAAGGCGAGCTTAAGGTTGGACCAAACTTGTAAAATATCACTCTAAGAAAGATGCACTGAGTTTGAACTCCCCCCTACTGCAGGAACATTAGATCTGAGCAGGAACAAGCTATCTAGAAGGGAGAAACAAAGGCTCCACATTGCAGCTTCTAACCAGAGAGTTTGACAGTGTGTTGTTAAATGAAGTATTTATGATGCTATTTGTAAGGGAACAGAGACACAGAGAGATAAAGTAACTCAATACCATTCAGTAAGTCCTTCACTGGAGCTAGAAATAGAGTCCACCTAAGCCTAAAGGTATAAACCTGGCTGGCCTTAGATGCTGGACTACACTGCATTTTCACAGAGATCTTTGACAGCTCAAAGCAGAACTGCAAACACTTGAGAAATAATTTCCACAAGCAACACTAATTGTCAACTTAATCTGTCATATTTATCTCCATTTAGATGTAAGTGAAGATTAATTCTCTCCAGGGGGTAGGAAATAGCTGAAATAAACACAAAGCATTGTCTTTTGAGATGCTAACCACAGTTGCTCATTAAAATCAGCTATACTGCAGAAGACTAGGAAGCAGTAAATGATGTACCTAGATCAAAAAAGGAATAGATTCTAGCAACAGCAATCAGAATAGGTTCTTCACAGTACCTGGTAAAATAGCAGAAGTACTAAATAAGGCTACAGTAACTCAACAGCACACAAGAACAGTTAGCAGGGATTAAGCAAAACAGTTTTGGGAAAAGCAAGTGTTGTCCTATATATGCTAGAAGTCTTTCATTGCATTAACAAGAGTCAGTAAAGAAGAGACAGTTAAAGTAGTTTATGGGAAACTCCTGGAAGCCTTTGATATAGTCTCATACAATAGACTGCTTAAACAGTCAAAAATTTACTCCACTGGGATCAGGATTTCACTCCAAGTAGCTGGACTCTGCAGTATTTTTAGAAGATGAGACCACAGAAAACCAACTCAATGGAAAAAAAAGATGGAAAGAAGTTATCAGTGAGACAGTCTGAGCTTCCAAGTTTGGCCTGATGCTGTTGAATGGTCTGTTTGAAAGAGCCACTGAAACTTATATCAGCAACAGATATATTTAGGAGTTCAGAGAAGACCTTGGGAAAAAGTTGAGGATATCAAGTAATAGGCATAAACATTATGTTACAGCTCGTAAATGTAAAATTAATTACTTGAACCTTCTACTAGCTTTTAAATTAATTATAATAAGCAACAAAATGAACCACCTGGCAACAAGAATTGCTTCAACTCAGGGACTTCAGGCAAAAGTCACATTCTGTTTCTGTTGTCCTTCATTGCTGACTAATTTTTCCACTTCTATTAATAAAAATAATCCCTGGTTCTTACCCATTTATGTCCCAGAATCCATTTCCCTGCAACAAAAAGAGACTGTAAGCTCACAATATTGCATATATTACTGGGCTGAAACACACCTTTGATATTTGTGCTCAGAAGTTCAACACATGCAAATCTCTAAGTGCAGTGGTACATGGTTAGGACAGGAAATTTAGTGGTTTCCAGATAATTTTTCAACAAAATATGGCTTGAAGACAAGACTGGCAGGGAATTAAAAACTCCAGACAAAAAGTGCAGCACAGGAGAGGCATGAATTTGGTGGATTGGATCCAGAGAAGACTCATGAAAATGATCAGAGGACTGGAATGCCTCTGCTATGGGGACAGGCAGAAAGAGTTGGGATTCTTCATCCTGGAGTAAAGGAGACTCCAGGAAGATCTTATTGCATCCTTTCAGTAAATGAAGAGGGCCTACAGGAAAGATATGGACAAACCTTTTAGCAGGGCCTCTTGCAACAGAAGAAGCAGTAGTCATTTCAACTTAAAAGACTAGATATCTGGACTAGATATAACAGTTAAATTCTTTTCAACAAGGATGGTGAAAAATTGGCATATGTTGCCCACACAGGTGGTATCTGCCCCATCCTTGGAAACATTTCAAGTCAGGTTTGACTGTGCTCTGAGCAACGTGATCTAATTGAGGTTGTCCATGATCATCGCAAGGGGCTTGGACTAGATGACCTTCAAAGGTCCCTTCCAAACCAAACATTCTATAATTCCAAGCACAAGTGAGAAGATATCAACACTTTATCTGTGGAACAACACATATGACATCAATGAAAATCTCTTTTTAACACCTCAGGAACAGTGTCAGGGATTCTCATTTTTGTCTCTATGAGATCTTGTTTCTCTGCTTCACAACCTTGCAATCACACATCTGAGTTATTGGAATGGACTAGGATACAGTTGTGTAATGTCAGGGAGAAAATCCATAGTCTAAGCAACTGATCTCAGTGCTGATCTAAGTTTTTTGAGAAACTTTGATGGGCAAAAGCATCTGTCATTCAAGTTAAGCCTTAATTTTGCTATAAAATTCTGTTACACAAGAACCAGACAAATTTAGAAATCAACTTTGACACTGATTAGGGAAAGCTTAAAGATCAGGAAACAAAAGGTCAAAAAAAAAGAAGTTTGATGACAAGAGGTTTGTTTATCAGGTAGTTTTATATGCGTGCTGGTGTTTACCCCTTAGTGAAAGGCTATTTGTGTTTCCTTTAAGGTGCAAGTGAGGCCAAAAATCTTATTGCTAAGACAATTAAAAAAGCCTAAAGCTAAGACAGGAGCAAGAACTCAATATTTTGAGTTTTTCAAGCCCACTAGGCATATAATGCCCACTAGGCATTATAAATAGACATTCACAGTTATTATGAAGATTCACCCTGCAGATGTATACAAATGTATGTGTTCTACATGTGGGTGTCAGGCAGCTGGGCACAGGCTTCTTGTAACTTCAGATGCAGTTTCATTGCTGAAATTATGTGCACATCCCTCTAAAGATCAAGCCCTGGATCTTTTTCTCCCTCATGTGAAGTCAGTTTTAGAGAAGAATGAGAAAAGCTTCAAAATGAATGAAAGGGAGTTCTTATGCTGATAAGGTTAGCACCAAGTATTCTTCTTTATTTGATGAAATCCTCAATATGATGATAAGCCAAAAGCTCCCCTGAGAGACATTCACAGGGATTTTATTACACTATCCCTCAATCCCAGCAAGCCAAAACTGCCATCACCCCAAAGTCAGTTGGATCTCATTATGCTTGTTCTCCATGAAGAGTGAGTTTCATGTATTATTCGCATATTAAATGTTTAAAGATGGATTCTCAGAATGTCTATTTGTATGAAACACATTTTCATAGCATGAAAGGTTATGTACCAAGGCTTGAACTATGCCCTATGACACCTCATAGAGTTCTTCACTCATAATTCATAAATGATTTTTTATTAGTTTAATATTACCTCTCTACTTAAATAAGCATTCACATTTTCTGAAGACTTTTGTTTCCTGGCTGTGCAATGAATATTTTTTTGTCTTTTTCAAAGAGCACTTATGAAGCCAGAGTGGAGGAGCCATTAAAAATGTTAAAATTATTAAAAATGTGTATTTTGATTAAAGAATCAAGTTAGTATTTAGGAAATTCTTTGTGGACCATTGAAAACTGTTTAAGCAGATGAGCCTATCCTAAAAAAAAGGGATCTGAGAAAAAATAAAGACCATCACCTGAATTGGTGCTCCTTTTTGGAAGAGAGTGCCTATTGGTAATATTTTAGCCATGAGTTAGAGTCTACACAGGAGAACTACTCATTGCAAATCACCTTTATCTTTACTGTTCCTAACCTGGGATTTCAGTATCACTCTTTCATATCTGACTCTCCTTCATGACACTATATGGGAGAAAGACCATATATTGCAGAAATTAAATTTAAAAAAAAGAAACGTAAACAAGAAAACCCAAAATTGTCCTTCAGTTCTCCTATATTTCTCCTCAATTACTTGATTTACATAACACTTTTCAACACACAGGAACAAATGTCCCCTACCATGTCTCATTCCAAGTTGCCATCACTCCAGATAGAGAAGAACACAGTATCATAAGCAAGCATTTCCTGAGATGCTAAATCTTTGAGTCAGGAAAAGACAACAGCTACTGTCATAACTCAATTCTTACAGATTAAAATGAAAACACCAAACCATGACCAACTATAGGTTTTCATCTGTTTGGTATCATAGTTAACATGACAAGCTGTCAGATTTTATTCTACATCAACTGCATATATATACATATAAATACACAGACTTGTTTCACAAAGCTATAGCCATGAAAACCTCATTTCCTTGTGGAAAGCACTCCAAAAAGTGACCAAAAGTGATTATGATCAAGAAAAACGCAAATTCAGCTGCTCTTTGAGAGGCACAGTACTGTGTAATGAATCTTTCTGTGGAGAGAAATGCAAAGAAATCCTAGTCATTATGCTTTGTGTATTCTAATCCTCATCCCTGAGATAGGTTAGAAAAAGAAGATAGGTTTGGCTGCCATATGTGAATCAAGACAAGATATACTCTGTACTGATACAGGGGGCTCAGAAAATGAGATGTGCTCTAAATTTGTAAGACCTGGAAAGCTGTATTTGGAGAATTAGCTCAAATTTATTCTGATTTTTGAGTTTTTGGAACAGAAGTCATCCTTTCTGGTTTTCTCTATAAGAATTGGGAACTTGTACATAAATACTCAGACATCATACTTGGATATCTGCACCTTATTCATACAAAAACACATCACACAGTGATTAAATCTTTCTGCTTACATCACACACAGAGATTAAATAATGAGATTCTGTAAGCTCCTGTTTCAGAAACACTTCACATTAATGAAGTTCTACCTATCCTGTCATTTCTATGTCTGTTTCTATTATTGTGGAAGCACATCTAGATTCCAACACAGGTAGATCCTGGGCATTATGAAAGTGATAGTCAAAGTTACTCCTTCCTTGAAGATTTTATAACATAAATGAGACTTAAAAAGAAAGAAGAATAAGTAAGAAGTTTTGTCTCCATCCTGCAAATGAAAAACAAGCAGAAAGATGTTAAATAATTTTTGCATAGGAAATATAAGACTGAGGCAGAACAGAAGCTACACTGAGCATTGAGGATTTAGTGACTAAACCACAAGACTACCCTGAATTTCAGAACTTAATAAAAAAAATGCAGGCTTTCTTCCAAAATCTTGGTTTGAATCTTTCAAGGTTCAACCACTCGAAGCATAAAATACCAGGAAAATTCATATTTTTCCAACTCAAGAAGAAACTCTTAATGGTTTTCTGATAGACTAAATTTATTATGCAATTTCCACCCTAGTTTATGGCATTTCATCCAAGGAAATCTCTCAAGATTTCTTTTAGCTTTGCTTTAAATCTTCTTTTTATCAGAGCATTCATCTTATGTATTTTTGCCTAAGTACTCTTTAAATCAGCTTCTACCTCCATAATTTCTGCAACTCTCAGTATGAAATCCAGCAAAACAAACAGGAACTGCAAAATGCAATTGATGTCAGTCTGCAATGGACAGATAGTAAGGTAAGTTGGAATTTTGAGACTATATGAAAAGAGTAAGGAATTTAACAGTAAATCCACCAATGAGCTGAATAAAATGCATGCAATTAGACTACTGCCTGAACAAAAAAAAGAAAAAAAGTAAAGATCAGTGACAAGATTCAGCTACCTTACTCCTGAGAACAAGCAGGTAATGTGTCTACATCTATGCTTGCATTTATATTTCTGTGCTATTTACCTATCTCATTCCACTTGACTAGGGCATGCTGTAGGCTCCAGAGACTAAATCAAATTCATTCTCTCCCTGAAAGCAGTTATGTATATTATTATAATACACAGATGTTTGGACAGGTTTTTATAATCCTTTTGTGTTTTGTATTTTGAGTCGGAATGACAGTTAATATTAGCATCAAAATGTATCAGCTACATCACTGTGATTTATTTTTTAAAAACTCAGTTTCTAGGTTATCAGAACAGGGACTAATTACTGATAGTACATTTTCAGACTCTCAACTCTTACACTCTTCTCATAAAAACCCTACATCTCACACAATTCCTTGTTCTTTTCTCAGACGTAAAGCCATGAACTGGAAAACTGAAAGTAGTCATCATCACAAAAGAATGTTTGATACTGTTTGAAGCAACCATGGAAGTGCTAGTGGTGATGCCACAAGTCTGACCTGTATCCATCATCAAAAAGAGCTCAAGAAATCCAGTTTCAGCAGAGCCTGAGGGTGGTGTCTTCGCATTGTGTCAGGCAACATCACCTTGATATGTCATGTGGACTTTCCCATAGCTTTAGCCCAGAGGGCTGCAATCCTGGAGTTGGATCATCCTATACTTGTGTAACCTTGTGCAAGTGTGTGATCACACAGGAGTCACCATTGGTATTCTTGTGCTCAGACCAAGTCAGGGACTTGCTAAGTCCCCAGAGTTAATCACAGGAAGAGTGAGTCATCTTACCCTTAGTAATTGTGCCTGGATATGAGCTAATCATCCCAAATCACTTTTATATTCAAATGAGGCACTGCTATGGTGTGATTCAAAGCATCTGTTTGAGAAGTCTATGCTTGATCAGAGGGACTGGTTGCAGTTGAGCAGAATTTAAGATGGGGGGAGATCTCAGTTTCTGAGCTCAGCCTACAGAACAGAGTTGATGTGAAGTTGTCTGTTCCCTTCTCAACATGAATTCATGCAGGCCAGAAATTCTAATCAAAATCCCCTCTTAAACAAAAACCTGGACATTCCTCAGGGCTACAGCAGCAATGGCCCATTCTCACAGGAGACACAAAATCCCCTTGCACTATTACTCATTTTCCCTTGTCAAGCTGAAATGGATCCTTATGCTTTTTCTTGCCATTCCCATTCTGTATCATGCCCAGTCAGCCTCAGGCCCTCTCTTGCACACATCCCAGGACTTTTTTCTTCTAGGTGTGCTTCAGATGGTTTCTTCTTCTCCTAGAAATCCCTGACCATGACACTAGCACATCAAGAACAAAGGTTATGGTGGGACCAAATGCAGGTGAAGAATTGTCTTGGCTGGTGGAGGGAGAAGGACACTCTCAACCCAGCAGAAAGTGCAAAGGAGTTTCTGAGAGAGCAAGGTGCTGCTGCCACTAGAGATGTGCATTTGCAGGAATCAGCTGTTGCAATGAAAATGAGGATCTGAAACACCAAATTTGAACCTTCAGGAGGTTGAGACAGACTACCAGCTCCACTTGTCCAAAAGAAAATGGTGAACAAAACTCCCTAGTTTCTATTTCCATGGGAGGGATGTTGGTGGCAGGATCCCTCTGATGGTCTCGCTGCTGGCTTACAGGAGGGAGTAATTTTCACATGAAAATAATCTTTACTGTGTCAGAGACTTGGTGTCAATTTTATCTGTGTTTCTTGCTGTCACTGCTATTTTCCTCAGCAGCAGTGCCACTAGCCCTGCTATTAGCCACTGCTGGGCTTTACCTCAAAAGAGCCCAATGTCTTTTTGCTGCAAAAGTTACAGAAATGGGCAGCATTAATAACAGTAAAATGATGTTAAAGGCATTGCTGCTGAAGGGTAAAAGAGGTTAACCAGGCAAAGCTATGTTGGCCTGACCCAGGCAGGATCCCAATAGTAGGCTTAGAGTTCACTAATTTACATTCACATCCTATCCTGAGCTCTGCAACTGGAGCCCATTTCCAAAGACCTGTCTAAATAGGGGCAATCAGGAAAATGAACCTGACTTAAGTAAAAGTGTGACTTGAAAGCGGATTAGCTGCCGTGCATTTGTGAGCACTCCTAGGAAGAATAAAAGTGGACATGTTTCTATGTATGTTATTTCACTTTTGGCAGGAAACTAATTAAAAGTAATGAAGTTTCAATCTCAAAAAGGATGCTAGCTGCTGAATTTAATGCAGTTTAATGAAATCAATTTAAAAGCTGAGTCATATTAACGTTGGGGTTCTTCCTTGTAAGCAAGATCTATTTTGAAAACTCATTCCAAAGATTCAAACTTTCTAGTATCTGCCCTGCATGCTTCTTCTGCAGCTACCACAGCTGATACATAGTAAAAAGTTTTCTTGAAGGCCAGATACATTAGAAGCTTTTTTTTCCTAGATTTTAGCTGTAACAAAAGGAAGCTGGAGGAACTAAATAATTTGAAAGAATAATGAACAAATGGATGTAGTAGCTGCACTCTCTTTCATAACAGTGCTCTTCACTGAACTCCAGGAAATTAAGAAGCATAGCTCTTGCTGTACCTTGCAGTCAACTTTGCTTGCTGTGGACAAAGCTGTAGACATAGACATCTACCAACATAAATACCACAAAATCTGTGGTTATACAGTTGTTTGACTGTGAGATCTGCACACATCAATTCTAACGATAATACCAAAGGAAATTATGTACAAATGAAGCAATCCACCCCTTTAACAAATAGAAATGCCCTTGTGTTGAAAATCTCATCATTTCTATGCTTTTGTTTATTCTGCCCTTAGGTTTTTTTTTTAATATGTATCTTTCCCTTCTTCCTAAGTCATCATAAAACAAGAGCTCTGAACGGCAGGTGCTGCCTAATAAGCTACAGTCCTAGAAGTTATAATGCAGTAATTTTCCATAATAACAAATTTGAATATACAAAATGTCATATACAAAATGAATAAATGAATATACAAAAATGTCATATGCATCAATGCGATGCAAAGATATTATAGGGTTGGGTTTTTTTTAATTTATCAAAATAATGGAGCAGTTGCCCAGTAAAAGAGCAAAAATACTGACCCACCTCAGCATAATTCAGAATAATAAGAATTTCAGAAGATGCATTCATCTTTAATCTCTTTCAGGAGCTTCTGCCAGTATGCAGAAGGCAGGAGACTATTGTTTTCCTCCCTTCTCCCTCCTCCCTTTTTTTTCCTATTTAAAGATCTTTTGGCTTCATCATAATCAACACAATATATATGCAATCATGAAAAATAGCCTACAGCTCTGATGGATGAAGCGTATCAGCTTGTTCTCCAGTTTTAGAAAATTCTATTTTATGGCTATCACAATTGCAATGAAGAAGCAGAGTTGCAAAGAAAAAGCTGCCTCTGAGAAAAATGCAGAACTCTATGTTGTCAAAAAGACTAAATGATGAGAAAACAAGGTCCTTATCAAATCATTCTAAAAAAAAAAAACAGTAATAACAAGGTGTGACTCACCAGGGAAGTATTCAAATTATATTGTTATGTATGTCTTTTGAGAAAGTAAACAGACAAGTGGAGAAAGAAACATAATCTCTTATATATGAACAAATCTGGAGTGCTTTCATGGTGAAGATGTTGATCCTTGCCCCTGCAAAATCAAAATGTAACCAAATACAGGAACAAAATCATGATGTTTTACCTCTTTACTGACTTGTAATTTTCCTCCTTTAGTATCATTCTGCGAAATTTTGGACAAATGGTGCAAGGAATTATTTGTCTTGGTAATGAAGAGATATCCCATTCCCCGCCTCTGTTTTCACTGCCTCATTGCTGTTATTTATAGTATGTAAAGTCTGTAACTTGACAAGACTCAGTAGCACTTTACAGTTTACAAGTCTGGAGACCAAGAATCCAGCTTGTCCTCCACACGTTTAGTATTGTCAAATCATTAAAGATCTCCCAAGGGTATCCCTCCATGCCAGATTTGAGACATTATTAAGATCTACAGGAGGAGTCGGAGATTGGTGAACAGCAGTAGGAGTATATTTCCCAACTGCATTTGCACCAGGCAGCCAGCTCCCAGTCTTAGAAGTTAGTGTGGTGTGGTTTTGCTGAAATTGCCATTTCTTAGGGCTCATAAATAATGACAAAAAACAGTGACAAAAAAAGAGATGAGAATAACAAGAAAAACGAGAGGATAATCTAGAGAGAAATCAAACTGAAAAGTGCATTGGCCTAATTCAGACCTTACTGAAGTCAAAAGGATGTATAGGTTAAGTTCAACAAGCTCTGCACCCAGCTGTAAAATAAAATGGAAGAGGATTTGAAGCCTACTCACTGTGTGGAACTCACATAGATACTGAAAAACATTTCAGTTTTCACTCTCATTCCTTGTCCCTTCCTCTGATGTGGATCTCAAAAACCACTCACAACCTTCCACAAATTTATTCTTCCATAATCTCCCCTCTCACAGAGAATTAGTCATACAGATGTTATAGATCTTTTATCTTTGACATCATAGTGTCCTACAATTACCTGAAGACAGCCTAGAAGAAAGCTGGGGAGGGACTCTATGCAAGAACACATAGCAATAGGACGAGAGGCAATAGTTATAAACAAGAACGGGGTAGTTTTAGCTTAGACATTAGGAGGAAGTTCTTCACCATGAGGGTGGTGAGGCACTGAGCAGGTGGTGAGGCACTGAGAGGTGGTGGAGGCCCCATCCTTGAAGATATTTAAGGCCAGGCTTGATGAGTCTCTAAGCAACCTCATCTAGTGCAGAATGTCCCTGATCAATGCAGGGGAGTTTAACTAGATGAATCTTGATGGTCCCTTCCAACTCTATGATTCTATGATCTCAGGAAGTAATAGGAAGAGTAATCCCAGGAATAATGACTATAGAAAATGTTGTCAGGGAAAAAAAGTAGCAGTCACTTCCATTACAACACTGCATAGTTCTTCCCTTATATCGTTAAAGTAACAAAATTTGAAGTTGAAAGAAACTAAGATTATTCATAAAAATCATAGTGGGAAGTAATGAGAGAAGATGAAACTCTCCTTCCTCAAAAAGGAGGCTAAGACAGAGTAATGGTCATAGGCAAAGTCACACGTTTAGAAGTTGATGCTCATGGTAGAAGGGGATGTAAGTGTTAAGTGTTAGCAGATGATATCACAGAAAGGGGGAACTGGAAGTCTAACTAATGATGTTGAAACAGAAGATGTCTGCTGATTCTCTTGTACTTGATACAGAAATGGCTAACGCTCTGGGGACAATGTGTGAAATTTAGGGCAGGTAGATGTATCACCAGATGGAGAAATGAAAGCTTCACTATGAAATCAAAGAAATATGATGAAACTAAAATTTCAAGTCAGTATTTGACGATTCCAAGATAGCCTTAAAGTTCATTTCACACTGTTGCAAGATTTTTGGCCTGGATTTAATTGTATCATGAACCTGATTGCAACATCCCTTATTGATATATTTCTTTTAATGGCAAAATACCTGCTCCTTCATTGTTAGACACCTTGCTCCTCTTTAATTCCTTACATTTCCACTAAAAAACATAGGGCCTGAACCTCAGGTGGTAGAAAAAGCCACTCAGGCAACAGCTGATTGAAGTTTAGTGGAAAGCGTTTGCTCCTCTACCTGCCCCTCTAAGGGCTCCACCTTGGGCTCTGGCACTTAGCCAGCTATTTATTTTTTTATGATGTTAAATTCAGGCTCAGAGGGTCTTACCCTCTCTTTTCCATTCCTGCTCCTCCCTAGAACCATGAAGAAATCTGCTGCCCCTTCACCTTCAATCCCTTTCTTGCAAGTGTCGGCTTTGTCAATCACAGAGACATGATCCAGCTCATGAAAATGTGTCACGGCAACCAGAGTTTCTGCTCTGACCTTCAGCTCTGCCCTCTGCTGTGACAAACAAGTTTCATTTGCCACTCAGAGAAACCTGTTTATTTCCAGCAAAATGTAACTTCTTGCTTCCTAGGGGGAAAAAAAATGATCTCCAGCTGAGGAAATGCAGTAATTTCCTGATTTTGCTTCACTTTTTTGTTCAGGTCTAGGTACAGCTTATTTATATAACAGAAATACCTATATTAATCATTAAAACAGGCACAGGAAATCAATCCTTCAATTAGTTTTCACCTCTTGTTTGTTTGGGCTGGGATTTTTCATACAGCACAGATCTGGTTACTGAAGCCACAGAGAAACAGATTTTTCAGATAAAAAGGTACCATCTTTTCTCTGGTACACTTGTGCAGGATCTTCTTATTTGCCATCCCTGAGCACTTAAATTATATCTATGTATTTTGTAAATATTCTGCAAGTAAAGGTTACTATTATACATGATTACATGTTCAAAATTCCTGATGAAATATGCATGAGATGATAAAGGATAATGGATGTGGATGGCTATTATGCAGCACTGCAGGATGAAAGCTTCAAAGTGTACAAATAACAGCTGACAGCTGGACCCTAACCCTGACACAGGCATATGGCTGAGAACAGAGATGGAATGAACTGGAGGCAACTGAGAACATACCTGGAACTTAAGGTTCAGGGGTGGCTTTTGTCAGAGTTAGGTTGATGGTTGGACTAGATGATCTGAAAGGTTCCTTCTTAATCTAGGTGATTCTAAGATTAGACACCTTGAGACAAAACTACCTAACATGAAAGTTTCCCTTGAAACCATCAGTTCTGCTCTGCACATCTCCTGTGCTGAATACCAGGGAACTTTTATGCTAGTAGAAATTGCTGTAAAATACAGAAACAAGGGGCAACATTATCTTAATGAGAATGGGGAAACAAAAACAGATAAGACAATACTTCCCTTATCCTTTTCACTTTCTTTGTGAGCTCTCAGCCTACCAAACAGCCTTGTGTCCTATGTTCCAATGTGTGGCAATTTTAATAACTTTAGAGCAAAATTCTGTATTCCCTATAAGGAAAATTCATTTTCTAGTCACTCTTGTATACAACTCCTTTATGGCAGTCTTACTGAATAACATAGAGAAAATTGAGTAGTTCACTGCATGTCATGATTGCATAATCCATGATCATGCCATAAAACCCTTTTCTGAATAAGAGTATATAGCCTTGTTTGAACTTCCTTGGATAAAGCATCTTTTAAAGAAATGTATAAATATCCACAGAGCACCCACAGACTTCTGTTCCACTGCTTCTGAATCCTGGCACCTAATCTCGCTTGTATGTCATGTACTATATTACAGGGAAATGAAATGCAATTCAGTAAATTATCCACTTCAAGTTGTGGCCATTTCAGTAGATAAAAGAAGGGTCCTTTATCTTCTATTTGTTTTAAATCCCACTAGGATGCTGGCTTTATATTTAGTCTTAGATTGGGCTTTGCTCTGAATCTTCAAGAAGGCTCCTCAAGTAGAGTTATAATGAGCAGAGCTGTCTCGAACAAAAGTAATCTCTGACTCTTAACACAAATACTATTTATTGTACATGTAGTGGGAGCAGCACTGTATATAATTCTTGGCAGCTCAGACTTTGGTAACTAATAGTAGTGAATCTAACATTTTACACTTGCTTTTAAAAATTATCTAATCAGTACACTCCAGAGAAGGGATTATCATTAACCTGGAAACAACAGCCTGCAATGTGTGAGCAGCTGGAACACAACCAAGCCACGCTACAGCACATCACTTTGGAGTTTAAGCTACCTACCAGGATATTAACAATTTTTTTAAAAATCTTTTTATTTTATTTTATTTGATCTACCACTTAATACCAGTCCATGCTAGAGACATTAGGAGAGTAGTGTTTCATATGGGTGCACCACAGCCCTTATCTTTGGCCCCTCACTCAAATAGATCTGTATTTTTGTGTTGGCAGTTGTTGGTACCCAGCACTTCACCCTGTACTTAGATTAGATAACTCTACTTTTTCTGTTCTGCTGCTCAAAAGTGTCAAAATCTCCTTTTGAATCCAACCACCCCCTTCTGAAACCAGTTGATCAAGCAAAACATACAGTGTGTAATTTTAAAGATCCAGCATGTAACTTTATGCACACTGATTTGGAAACTAAGCTTACCAGAAGAGGAGGCATCCATGTCATCCTGAATGGATCCCATTCCAGATAAACAACCAACTGGACAGTGTTTAGCCTCTTGAAATACCTTACCAGGAAATTTAAAATTAATAAAAATTACTAGCATTCAGCTCCTCTAAGAATCAAACCCTTAATTACTAATATATAGCAACACATTTTGAAGAAAAAACCCCACAAGAACACATCGATTTAAAAAAATATTGCTATTTACTTTCCCATGTCCATTTGACCTTGAAATTAAAGGATTTTCTTTTTTTCCTGGCTTTACTGATGTATTTCAGAGCTGAAATATTCCTGAAGTCAACAAAAGCATTGATATGGGTAAGTGCTACTCAAGATGAGTAAGACTTGCACTACCAAACCCTAAACTGTTTGCTTACCCACAGCCACAGGTGAAAAGATAATAGTGTATGTGAGAGGGGGAACTAGGTCTGATATAACAATGCATGCTTCCTCTGATAAAAAAGTTATTAGAATCTGCTTCTAGAATAGAAATTGCAGGGTTTTGGCAGTTAAATTACCTTTTGATGCATTTTAAATAAACTGTGATTTAGAGAATAGAGGAAAACATTTTTTTAGGAAAGTATGGCTCAAAATCAAAATATTTTTGCAAAGTTTACACCCATACTGTCCTGATAATTAGTACTGTAACTTGGAGAGAAAAGTAATTTCCACTTTTAAACATTAGCTGGCTCTATCCTAAACCAGCCATTTCTAACCAAGCCTAAACAAAAGGATTATACTGTATACATTAAAGAGGGAATATTTAAACATATATCTGATTCTTCACTAGGAGCACTGCAAGTGGACTAGAAAATTAAGCTTTTCATATTTGCTTCCCGGTGGAAGCTATGTAAAACAGAATAATAAATGATTGTCACTTCATTTCAGAACATAAAATTAATCTTAGAAAACAGAAAAGTCATGAACAATATTGCAGCAGTATTTCATGGTTCACTGGTTATTATCACTTGCCAACATTAAGGTCACAAAAGAACATTTCTCATTTGTTGCCTAGAGTATCTGTGACTATATTCCTATTGTCAAACCTAACCTTTTGGAGAACCACGGAGGAGAAAAAAGGAAAGAAAAAATATTTAGAAGCGTGTTTTCTTTGGCTTCAGTGTGTGTAAAAAATATTAAATTAAAAGCCTCAAACTGCTGGAGATAGAGCAGGTCGCAAATTATAGATATTTAGCTTTTGTCATGAGTAAAACATTAACAAATAAATTAGCAGCAACACCAGATGGATTCCCTGGAGTCCAAAACTACAACTGCCCAAACCATCACTGGTAGCCAAGTTTTCACATAATATAAAGTTTTGTTAAAATGGGCAGTGTAGAGAATAAATTACTTTTTCTTGATCAGTGATTTGAAAACAAGCATGGCTGTTGGGGTAAAGAAATAACAAACACAATCTTTATGGTTCAAATTCAAAAGAAGAGTTGTCTACCCATCAATTGCACAGAATTCTGTCCTTCTTGGTCTCATAGGTGAGGGACTAAAACAAATTGCTTGGCTCAGTTCAACAGAAAAGCATCCACTTCATTCACTCATTTTGTTTATCACTACTTGGTCATTTTAGAGTCTGGGAAGGAGATTCAGCACAGTGAAGAGCCTGTAAGAAATAGCACTTTACTTCAACTTATATTTATTCTGGAAAGAATATTCCACCTCTGTAAAAGATTCTCAAATGAAGATGTGATTAATGGCAATGAAATGCACTTGGTCCTGCAAAGCTTTGGAACTACACAGGTCATGTAATGCAAGAGACAAAAAATTTCTCCATGTTCTTTACCTGTCAATAAATAGCCTGAGTCAATATGATCAAAGGGCTGGAGCAACTGCCTTATGAAGACAGGCTGAAGGAGTTGGGGTTATTCAGCTTGGTGAAGAGAAGGCACAGGGGGAACCTCATAGTAGCTTATCAATACCTGAAGGGGGCCTACAGAAAGGCAGGGGTAGGACTTTTCAATAAGATATGTGATGGGAGGACTGGAAATAATGGATGTAAATTGGAAGGGGGTAGATTCAGGCTAGATATAAGAAAGAAATTCTTTACAGTGAGGTTACTCAGAGAGGTGGATGCCCCCTCTCTGGAGGTGTTTAAGGCCAGGCTGGACAAGGAACTGAGCAGTGGGAGGGGTTCCTTCCTATGGCAGGGGGGTTGGAACTCGATGATCTTTAAGGTCCCTTCCAACCCCAACTATTCTATGATTCTATAACGTTATTAAAACTTTCAAGTTCTCCAAAAAAAATGCTCACACCCAGAGAACTCTGAGTTGCTAACCAATTAAGCACACCACTTCTTTGGTAGAGTGCTAGGCAGCCCAACCTTCCAGCACACCAGAAACCCTTCCAGCTATTTAACAGCATGCTCAACTTCTTTGCAGTATCTGGGAAGGCTCCTCAGCACTCATTCCTTCACTAGCACAGTTGCAGCTGGAGTCCTTGAGACTTTCAGTGGGGTTTTTCACAAGGTCTTTCAACAGTTTCACTGAAAAGAAGCAAAAATACCCCAAAACCAACCCACTATGTCTCCCATCAAACTGAGAATTAGTGAACAGATTATTCATGTTCAGTATATTTAAGAAGGAACTCTTCAAATATAAAAGATCAGATTTGAGTTTGTGATACCAGAACATTAAGTATTTGATAGACCAAAGTGACTGTTTCCTCACTGGTGTGTAGGTGATTTATGAACATAATTTCCATTAGCATCAGCGGAAATTACCCAAGTCAACCCCCTAGTGCATTGTATTGAGGGCAAACTCCTACATTTGAGTTTGTTACCAATTCAAATACCAACTGAGAAGAGATCAGTCCACAGGTTGTATTACAGCTTCGAAGTGCCATCCTCACCAAGAGTTAGACTGGAGGAGTAGGAGAAGAGAAATAATTAGCTTTGTTCCTGTTAGCTGTTGGTATCCTTGCAGGGTCATGATCTCTCTCCTCCTGAATAGCCCTCACTCCAAAACAAAGTGACTGGCTTAGATCTAAAAGTGTTTGTGTTTTGACAGCTTTCCTGCTCTGCTTTTTCAACCTGAGTGTAATGGGCAAACAGCAATGAGTTGGCAAAGTGTTTCCAATTAAGCATAGAGGGAGCTTCTTTGTTAGTCTCTAGTGAGCAGTCCTGCCTGGAACCCCCAGGTGTTCTCCTTGGCCAGAAATTGATTTTGAAAGCTAATTAATTCTTCCATTAAAGTCAAATTTTAGAACATGCTTTTTTCAACACATTACTGGTGATGCTGAGCAAGTATTCAGGAAGGCCACATTATCAGCAATGACAGCCTTTTTGCATTTTTTACATTAGGGTTTTATATTAAGGGATCCCAAAGCACTTTGGTGCCACTAAGGTGGCAATTGCCATCATCAGTGGGATGAAGCATGATGGCTGGATGAACACCAAAGATGCATATCTCACTTTCTTCCATACCCCTCACATTATCTATTTAAAGAAACTATTGATTTTGGGAAATGCAAATAAATGAATAAATGCATTTATAGTGTCGTATAAATAATGAAATAAATAAATACCTTAAGCCCAAGTGAGTGAAGCATTACATGCATGGAGACATCCTCCCACATCTACCTGAAATTCTCTGAAGTTGAGCAGAAGAGGAGGTAACATTTTTTAGTACGTGGCAAAGAAAGCATCTAAGTTCATACCTGACCTAGAATCTGGTTAGGAAAGTTTTTTTAAACTTTTTTAAACTATTAAAAAGTTGGAACAATGATTGATCTTTTTAATAAATAAAGAAAGGTTGGAGTATTTTCTCTTACTGTCATATTTCAGAAGTAGCTATGCATAAGACTGCCTCTCATATGAACCCTGGGCTGAGGTCTTGTTTATTGACAGATCCATTAAGGTTCACAAGGCTTTCCACAAACTTGGCCTGAGATCTGAGTCACTTCCAGGTGCCAGAGAAGGATACAGACAACATCTGTAGCAAACCAGGTGAAATACAAGAGGTTTTGTTTCATTTCTCCACAAAAGGATTTTTTACCAGCATCAGTCTGGTTCTGCTTTGATCCTTTGGGTGTCTTTTAACTGAGGAAACAATGTCAATGGCCTCTCCAAAGCTGAAACAAAGTCCTCAAGTGCAAAACCACAAACTTTCACTTAAAAAGGATTGAAATAGCTTGATTGAGTTGATTAATTAATAAATTCATTGATTACTGGGACTCAGTAAATGCCAAAGAATTCAGTGCCAAATATTTAAGGACAATAAGAGTCTGTTTTAGTTTTGGCTAGTATTATACCGACAATGGTTAGGAATGATTTTTCCTCTCCAATTGGATCTAGCCAGAAGATGTGTATTTTTCTTTCATGTAATAATTATATAGTCATTCATATTTTTCCAGAGGATTCTGTCAGTAATGAAATGAAGATGTTGATAAAATATTTTCTATAAAGAATCCAAAGCAGAAAACTGAAAAATTGGAGGTCATCACACAAAAAAATGCTGTCTGAAATATTATAAGTAAGCCAGGTAGGTAAGCTCTGGAAAGGTGATAATTATTACTATCAGATCTTTCTGCTTTTGTAGGCTGTCCCCTATAGGATGCTAAAATTGACATGGCCATGAACCCTAATTTTTATTAAGACAGTTATGAAAAGCCTCTCCATGGACTATACAGGATTGCTAAGTCTCATGCAGATAAAATATCAAAGAGAGTCTGCTTGACTGACCAGGAAGCAGGCTTAAAGAAAGAAGGGGATTTTCCCCCAGAGATAACATATTCTTCTTCTCTCTACACAAGGGAGTTGTAGTTCAAGAAGTTCACATTAAATTATTAATACTGGGTTGTAGTAGCAATTGATAAAGCAGATAAAAAAAGTGGTAAGAAATTCATTGATGGCTTGACATCATGAATTTATACCCTTAACCCTCAACTTGCCAATGTGCAGAAGCTATGGGTTCTTCCATCAGTCATGTGTTGCTGTTTCAGACTGGGAGTCCTCAGGTGGAGCCTTGGGATCTGCTGAACTGCTAGTGAATCATTTAGAGATTATTTTCCTTTCTCATGATATTCAGGAATGGGTTCAGTTCCTGTTGGGGCAGTGGTTGAAGAAGCCTGGTTTTGAATGGGTAGAAGGTTTTGAAAAGTAATGAAGCTTTATCATGAAGCAGTTACATATTTTACCATCCAGTCAACACTAATGGCATTCATGTCACCTTGCTATGGCTTTGTATGGATGTTGACCTCTATATTCTGGCCCAGCAATGATATGGAGGAGAGCTTTACCATTTCTTAATGGATTTATCCCACACACTTTTCCCCACTCATCCTCTGTCCTGCAGCCATTAGCACCTCCTGAGCAGCAGAAGGAGTGAAAAAAAGAATGAGGTCTGATATACTACCAGTGAACAATTAACTTCCTTCAACTCTTATACACAGAGGGTGCAGGACTGTCTCAGTGTCCTATTCAGTGATTTTCATAGTCCTCAAGATCCTTACTACAGAGAGGATTGTGTGGCACAAAAAAGAATTCTGCCTTTCTTTTTCCCAACTGCAATCAAAGTTGGCTTGCTATAGTCTGATCTATATAGTTTGATCTATATAGTTGGCTTCCTATAGTCTGAGCAGCCTGATCTAGTGTGAGGTGTCCCTGCCTATGGCAGGGGATTGGAACTTGATGATCTTTAAAGTCCCTTCCAACCTGAACTATTCTATGATTCTATGATTTTCTGACAGTCTAGATTATGTGTGTATATTATGTATGCAATTTTTTATGCTATGTTTGTACACACAATCAATAAACATATACATGTCTGATAGATATGAAACACTGGTTGGGTAGATCAGTTGAAATGAACATTTTATCTCTTAGGTACTTGGGTATTATCTTGCTCACATACCCAGGATGAAAAGTTCCTAGATTTAGTGTCAGTACAAATTTCCCTTGGGTAAGGTCGGTTGGTAAGGTCAGCAGTATAGGATACATGTGCCCTACAAGTTCATCTAGATGCATTTTATCCAGCTGATTTCCTGCCATTACAAGGGCCTCTGGCATTGCTGGTATTTCAGTTTCACCTAATCTTTACCTATGGTGCACCTGTACTTATATTTATTGAGAATTAAATGATTTAATTGATGACTGAGGTTTCTGAGTTCAGTATAGGGATGTAATTCATGTCCTGTCCCTTATGGCATTAAGCTCCTTGTAAGACATAGCAAAATGCTTCCATAACCTGAAATACCATATGCTTTCTAAAGCAAAACCTTCCCATAGTTCATGTTTTGCCAATAAAGACAGGAATTAATCTGATTTTTTTGACAAATACAGAATTCAGAAGGTAATGCAGAGTGCACTGATTTCTTTCCACCACTGCTTCCATACATATTGCTCATAATCTGGATCATTTACTTGACTTATTCTTTTCTCCTCAATACACTATGCTGTGGGCAAAATCAGGTGATTAGTCTTCTGTTTGTAATAGAGGAAACTACATAATCATAGACTCCAACCATAGGGTTGGAATGGACCTTCAAAAGCCATCTAGTTTAACGCCCCTGTAGTTAGCAGGGATTTCCTGCACTGCATCAGGTTGCTCAGAGCCTCATCAAGCCTGGCATTGAATGTCTCAAGGGATGGGGCCTCCACCACCTCTCTGGGCAACCTGTTTCAGTGCCTCACCACCCTAATGATGAAGAACTTCTTCCTAATGTCTAACCTAAACCTATCCTGCTCTAGTTTAAAATCATTTCCCCTTCTCCTATCACTACATGCTCTCGGAAATAGTCCCTCCCCAGCTTTGCTGCAGAACACCTTCAGGTACTGGCAGGCCACTATGAGGTCCCTCTGCAGCCTTCTTCAGGTTGAAGAGCCCTAGCTCTCTCAGCCTGTCCTTATGGGAGAAGTGCTCCAGCCCTCGCATGATCCTCATGGATTTCCTCTGGACCCTCTCCAATAGTTTCATGTTCTTCTTGTGCTGAGGGCTCCAGAGCTGGACACAGTACTCCAAGTGGGGTCTCATGAGAGCAAAGGGGCAGAATTATCTCTCTTGACTTGCTGGCCACAGATCTTTTGATGCAATGTGGGATATGGCTGAACTTCAATGGGGTTTGCATGGCCCCACCTCTCCAGCCTGTCCAGGTCTCTCATCCCTCCAGTGTATCAATCAATTCACTCAGTTTGGTGTCATCTGCAAACTTGCTGAGAGTGCACTCAATGCCACTGTCTTATGTCCCAGCATGGACCCCTGAGGAACACCACTCATCACTCCTCTCCACCTGATATCAAGCCACTGACAGCAACCATTTGGATGCAACCATCCAGCCAGTTTCTTATCCACCAAACAGTCCACCCATCAACTCCCTGTATCTCCAACTTAGAGAGAAGAATGTTGTTTGGAACTGTGTCAAAGGCTTTAAACAAGTCCAGAAAGATGATATCCATGGGTCTTCCCATGTCCACTGATGCAGTCTCTCCATCATAGAAAGCCACTAGATTGGTCAGGCAAGACTTGCCCTTGGTGAAGCTGTGATGTCTGTCTTGCATCACCTCCCTGTCCTTCATGTGCCATAGCATAGCTCTCATTAATGTCTTTTCCTTACGCGTCCATTGATTTGCTAAAAATGTGGGAAACTCAAAAGAGGCCAAAACTCATCCTACTCTGTTGGTTTCAGACCCTCTATTATTCTACAAAGAGTAGGGGAGAGGCTGTTTGAAGAGCTGCATTTCTATCAATTTTCCTTTTCCTCCAGTCATTCTCAAAGTTTTGGAAAGTACTGCTCAACAGATAAGTACACTTTGGACCACATTTCTGAACAGATTGCAGAGACTACCACATAACCTAATGAATGTTCTGCTTGAAGGCTTGGCCTTATTAATTGGCACTGTGATATCCTCCTGATCTCTTCCTGCTTCCCAAGAGGAGTGTCAGCATTTAAAACTCAAGATTTGTCTGCTGATATGTTTAAAGAGATAAATAATTTAATTCATGAGATAGCTAAGTAACTTTTCAATCATAAATGTGATTACAACAGAGCTGCACTCTCTAGAGGGAGGACAGAAAAGCTGAAAATACAACTGGGACTTTCAAGACAGCTCAACAGTCTGTTTCCCAGTTACGCTGAGTTAAGCATAACTATTACCAGCCTGAGGAATAAGCATTTTAATTTAGGGCTGTGGAGAAACCCAGGCAGGCTTGGGTATTAAGTTCAATATGGACATAGTAGGATGTATCACATATGCCTTTAGATTGCATCTACAAAATGAAAATTACCAAGCAACGTATGATGACATTTTAAGATCAACAGGAAAAAGTGGGCTTTTCAAGAGCACAACTGGTCTCTTTTAAGTGCCTGTTCTAGAAAGATATGAACTACTGCATGGAAGTGCCTTTCCTTCCCTGTAAAAGGAAATCAGAGGTAGAATCCATTCCATGCTGCAGCAGTTCAGTTTCACCTGTCCATGGTCACTCTGGTTTGCCTCTTCATCCTCTGCTTGCTCAGAGAATTGTTCTGGAAATTGTGTTAGAATCATGGAATCATAGAATCATAGAATAGTTTGGGTTGGAAGGGACCTTAAAGATCATCAAGTTCCACCCCCCCTGCCATAGGCAGGGACACCTCCCACTACATCAGGATGCTCAGTGCCTTGTCCAGCCTGGTCTTGAACTCCTCCAGAGAGGGGGCATCCACAACCTCTCTGGGCAACCTCTTCCAGTGTTTCACTACCCTCACCCTAAAGAATTTCTTTCTTATATCTAGCTTGAATCTACTCCCTTCCAATTTACATCCATTGTTTCTGGTGTTGCAAAAGAACACTTTGCATTTTTTACATTACTGTGGTGGCATAGGCAAAAATTAACAAATTTCCACTAAATCCATCTCCTTTAAGAGTGTCTGTGCCCAATTAAAGGGACAGGCTTTCCAATGACACATTTAACAGTACAAGAGAAAGATAATTTCTAGATGGTTCAGAGTTCATCTGAAGCTGTCAGTAACTCTCAGGCTCGTGATACTTACTGGTGTTACAGGTTATTTCTTGGAAAGTTATGACTTGCTTTTATTTATTTCTAAGATATTAAAAAAGATGTTAAATTTCTTCAAGTTATTCCTGCTTCAGACATTCATACAATTTGTTTTTACTTCTCAAAAAGTTCTGTCCAGAAATACAGCACATAATTTTTCCTCCATTTATGCTTCTGCTCATTCTGATTCTCAAATTCTAAGCACAACATAGCAATAGACCTTTCTCACCCCAGGAGGCTGTATGAGAAAGGATTACAGCTTTAAAAAAAACATAATTCAATGCATAAAATATATTATCATTTCCTTTTTATTTTCTAAAAAAAAAAAAATCTGGTATAAAATACTGAAGAAGGAAAAGATGTGTATAGAATTCATAAAAATAAATATCCTTCACAGTGCAGTGTCAAATGGGAAATGGAAGGGTGTTGCCCCAGGAACAAACTGTGCTTGATCATTCTAGCACCATCCTGCAACTTTTCTTTCTCTCTAGATTCTTTGACCTACAAATATCTCTGAAGCATAGATTCTTTTGAACTTTGCCACTGCCCACAAAGTATGGCCAGAAAAAGCTAAAAAGGATGGGACACCTTATCAGAGCATGTCAGCATGAAAAATATAAACCAAAAAGTTTTTTTAAATTTCTGTCCATGAGGAAAAAAAAAAAAAAGCCTCTTGCAAAAGAGGCAACTTTCCGCCAGCAACCACTTGCTTCAAATATCTCCAAAACAGAAATCAACACAGAAGATGGTTTGTCATGATATCCTAAGGGAGAAAAAAAGTATTTTCCAGTCAATTGAAGTAACAAAATCAAAGATACATTTATGAAAGGCAAGAACTATCTGAGCAAAAGCACTGATGTTTGAAGGCATACGAAGCATTTCATTTTTCGAAATACCAACAGCATTTTCCCTTTATCTACATACCCACAATCAAATAGGATTAAACTGTAGTTGTCAGACTCATGCATTTACACCGCTGAAATCCAGATGATACCAAATGAGCCTCAGCCTCAATGAATTACATGGCTATGAGCTGAGATTTAACTCACTGCAACTCACTTTCTAATGTTTTAAAAATTAATTATTCTATTTGCTATACAAAAGTTATGTCAGATCACTTTGTTGTAGGAAATTTATTCCAGCTTGCAGTGTTCTAACCTAGGAATTATATTTGTTACTCCATTCTGACTGTTTAACATGCAACATTCCCTTTTAGCAGGTGACAATAATAATTCAGTCTCCTACTTCTGCTATGGTCCTGCAAAACAGGATTTAATTCTAAATGTGAACGTGTTTTCTTGCTGCAGTTTTAGACTGAACAGTCTGAAGTCCCCTTTATATCCTCAAGGGGTGCATCCCACTCCCCACTGATTTGTAATCTTCACACCACAGTCTGACTCCATCAATCTCAAGGGATGGTCCCAATCAGTAATAAATAAAAAATGAAATTGCTATGTTAAAAAGTTAAAAGAAATTTATTATTCAGACAACTACAACAATCTCACTTTGAAGTGTTACATTCATAAACTCCTCACAAAAAACCCCATATATTTTCATAAGATGCTTACTATGCAAAGTGAAAACCAACAGGAATTAGCCTCTCAGTTAATATTTTCCTTGTTCTCACTTTTTTTTTCAGTCACTGACACATTCCATTCACTTATTGTATATAGAAGGACAGATGTGCACTCTCTACTTGCTGTTGTTTTCATATCCCTTTCCTCTACAGAAAGATCTTCATCTGCTGCTGACAATCCACTGAAACGCCCCTTTTTCTCTAAGCTAGCATCTTTAAAATATCCTTTTCACCCCCAGTGCAAGCATGAATGGGAATAAAGCCTACCAGCCTGATGAGAATCATAGAGAGATTTCCCTGCTGATAGGGCGTTCAGTATATCCCAGACTGAAGGTTATCTCAGTACTAAAATACATATACATCCAGTCACACAGAGAGCATCCTCTGATTTTACTGCCTGCAGTCAGCTCAGATGCTATCATAAGGATAACCTGTTGCACTCAGTGTATATTATTTTTACTCACAGCATCTTCATCACCCAAAGGATGTAAGCCTTTCAAAATTGGTTACACAGCAGAGCAGTTTTCACACAGAGTAATCAAAGCCTGGAATATGAAGGGATGGACCTCCACATTCCTCCACACAAAGAGCTTACAAAGAACAGAAAAGGACATAAAGGACTAAGAGAACACCAAAAATTACAAATATCTAAAAGCAAACAACTAGACATATTGTTGATTATCTAAATGCCACTTATCTCAATGACATAGTTTCACAATTTTACATAAGAATAATTTTCCCTTAACCAGGCCCCTAAATTGGAAACTTTTTGTGAAATGTTTGTCATTCTGACAATCTCTGAACCACAGCATGGAACTTTCCACTTGACCACCTTCACAAATCTACCCTCTATGACAAACAACTAAGAATTTGCTAAGCACATTATTTTCTGTGAAGTTTTTATTTCAAGTTTAACCTTGTCAATTGCCACAGCAGTTTGTGTTTCTCTGGGAGATAAAAAAATATACAAGAATGTCAGTTTTTAATCAAAAAATAATTCTTGACTCTGTGATGAAAACTCTAAAACTTTCAGGTTCAAAAGTCAGAAGGCAAAAAATTCTCCTCCACAGTTAATTATGAAAATGAAAACTGAATTAATGAAAATCTCTGTATTTTTAAGTCAATGGTTTGTTTTTTTTTTTTCCAGAACTGAATTTTGACCACATAAATTTGGCAAATGCAACATATTCCAGATAATTCCTGTAACTGGCAAAAAGAAGTTGTTTCTTTCTGTAAAGGGACTCAGATATTGTAACAACCCATCTTTGTTGTCAATTTGAGAGGAGTCTGGGGGCCTATGTGCTCCAAGCCCTGGTATTTCCATATAAATTTATGCAAATTTTATTCTAAATATTATCTTGAACATATATGCCATGTAAGATGAGAACAGGAATCTGCTTGTCCAAATTTAATACAAAACCAGTTCTACAACTGGTCAGCTCTGCTATTACACTCAGGGGCAAATAAAGCCAACCAAATCCTGGGATGCATCAAGAGAAGTGTGACCAGCAGGTCAAGAGAGGTGATTTTGCCCCTCTACTTGGCCCTGTTGAGGCCCCACCTGGAGTGTTGTGTCCAGTTCTGGATACATAATGTCCTCAACATAAGAAAGACATTGAGCTGTTGGAGCAGGTCCAGAGGAGGCCACGAAGATGATCAAAGGGCTGGAGCAACTGCCCTGTGAAGACAGACTGAAGGAGTTGGGGTTGTTCAGCTTGGTGAAGAGAAGGCTCAGGGGAGACCTCAGAGTAGCCCATTGATACCTGAGGGGGGCCTACAGAAAGGCAGGGGGAGGACTTTTTAATAAGATATGTGATGGGAGGACTAGAAATAATGGATGTAAATTGGAAGGGGGGAGATTCAAGCTAGATATAAGAAAGAAATTCTTTAGGGTGTGGGTAGTGAAACACTGGAAGAGGTTGCCCAGAGAGGGTGTGGATGCCCCCTCTCTGGAGGTGTTTAAGGCCAGGCTGGACAAGGCACTGAGCAGCTGGATGTAGTGGGAGGTGTCCCTGCCTATGGCAGGGGGGTTGGAGCTTGATGATGTTTAAGGTCCCTTCCAACCTGAACTATTCTATGATTCTATGAAAGGACACATTGTAGGACACACAATTCATAATGGTTTAGATAGGCAAGGAAACATAAAGTAAATCAGCATGCAATATGTTCCTCAGCTGTTGCAACTTTTGAATGTGTGAATGGAGCTATTGCATGGAGGACTGGAGATGTTATGAGACGTATTTCTTCAGAACTCTTTGTGCTGAACCAATATCATCCTGCAGAAGCTTTGCCAAAGCATGAAGATAAACAATGCATGTTCCAAGGATAGCTCATGTCATGCTTTATCCTGTTCATAAACATTAACTTTTTAGGGCATATCTATTTCAAAGCATTTTTGAAATTCTGCATGTCCTCTTCTTCAAGTGATAAAATGAGAATAACTGTGGACATCTGCATGTATATGAGCTCCCTGAAACGCTGAAGGACAAAATAGATGGGCTGTTGTCATTGCATTATCATGCAATTGCTCTGCAGTTTTCTTTAGCCTTGTAAGGCAGGGGGTCAGATAAAATGGCCAGGAAGGTCCCTTTTAATTGGAAAATCCATTAAACAGACAGAGAGGAGCGGGAAATGTATACTATGAAAAATATCAGCATTAACCTAATTTTTGCTTCAAGATCGTCTGCTGGAAAATATTTACCAGAAATACACAGAGCTCAAGGCAAGGGTCAAGAAGGAGAAAACTGAGCAAATACTGTACCATTAATATAAAGGATTATCAGTCAGCATATGACAGAGAATAATACTGTAGATGCTCTCACAAAGACACCCTTATAAAAAGCTTCTAAATTAAATCAATGAAGCAGGAGTTCTGATAGTTTAGCAGCACACTGAGGTGCAGTGGAAAAAAGGTAAAAAAAAAAAAAACCACTAGGGGAAAAAAAGTAATAAACTCTTGCTACCCAAGGGCAGACTTGAGTAAGACAAATAGAAGAAAGTGTCCGCCACTGCCCAGAGGGAAATGTAATGACCCAAGTTATGACCTGCCACAGAGAGAGCCCTACAGAGTAAGACAGAAGTAGAAATGTGAGAAGTTATGTGAAACTAAAATTGGGTCTGAATTAAGTGCAAGTCAGCAAAGCCCTGGCAGAACTGAGAGAAGGTTTTGATAAAGCACTGCTGCTCCCTCCCCTCCTCTCGATGATAAATTATTGTCCAGTCTACTCAAATCCAAACATGGCATGTGTAATGGGAAAAATACTGTGACTGAATTGTCACACTACCCTTGTTTATGCTAGAAAAGAGCTAAATTTAGGAGAGTCAGAACAGAGATTGAGAGTGGCCCAGCTGTTACATCCACATACCATTAACACAGAGCCACCAAGACTGCTTCCATTTCTGAGACAGTATTTTTTTGTTCTCTCTGTGGTACATGCCTTCAAACTTCATAAAGGCTTTAAAACTTTACTGTCCTTGTTGAAACAAATCACTACTGTGAGAGAAGTCATTGCTTGTGGAAAGTTTGATTTATCTTAAAGACTGCCTTTAACCCCCCTCCTCAGGGGAGGAAGTGCAGGCAGGGGACCTTTCAAGAATAGAAAAGATTTCCATGAGCATAAAATCCACAACTGTCTTGGGCTAGAATTCTTAAGGAGTGAGCAAAGAGTGCAAAAAATATTTGAGTTGTGGATTAGAAGAACAGTGATCCACCTGTTTTTAAAAGTCTCTGAGATTTATTTATTTTCTGAAAATAATAGAACTCATTTTTCATCATGCAAGCCAGTTGAGCAAAACATCAGCATGCACTCATTCTCTATTGCTCTCTCTTTTTTCTTTCTGAAGGTCATTATTTGACAGGAGAGATTAACATTATTCCTTTGAAAGAACGTATTTAGCCCACATTTTCCTCCACAGTCTCATATCCTACTTTTCCTTATAAAACTAGACTTTTCAAGGAAATGCTGATATGAAACATGTTGACCCGTCTTTCCCCTTCCCCTGAATTGCTGAAATATTTGTTGACTATGACCTAAATACATCAATCATTGAGCAGCCTTGAAGTTACATTTCCCAGTAAAAAAAGTTCCCCTGGAAAAAGGGGAAATTCTCCCTATTCTGCCTAAAGATTGCAATACATCACCTCAGAGTACCTTCTTTTTGTCATTCCACCTGTATTTTTTCATCGCAGCCTTTCTTACTGACCTCCTCTACACACAATAAACAAAAACATCCATTCTGACATCAAGATGCTGACTCAAAAGATAGGGAAAGGCATAAAAAGAGAGTATTTATTAACTCCTCTATTTGCATCTGTTATAAAGGCAGAAAAGATTATTTACCTTCTGAATCCAGAAGAACTTAAATACCAAATACCAAAATACACAAAATACCAAAACAATGTGGAGAGGTTCCTTCAATTTTTTTCTTTATCCTCAGTAGTTCTGTAAGTAACTTACTGCATCACTCTCCCTTTCCCTCAACACAGGAAGGATATTGAGCTATTGGAGAGGGTCCAGAGAAGGGCCAC
>VZTY01010777.1:179933-228774 GCA_013400935.1 Turnix velox
TTCTCAGTGAAAACCCGCCTTTAGTTTATTCTTTGATGATCCATAATTATTTCTTCGTGTTGAGACGTTACCCTCTGCCCTAAATAATTACTTCCCTTCCCTGCTGTTTATTCTCCTGAGTTTGCTTGTAAGAATCAATTATGTCCTTTTTCAGCCTTTGTTTTAAGAGGCTAACCAAGCTGTGCTCTCTTGAACACACCTATATTGCCTTCTGTTGCAATGAGGTGTAGTCCAGAGATCTCTGAGGCAGAAGAAATACAAGCCAGTCTGTCTGCTTGATTCACTGCAGCATCACATGGAACTACCTGTTTAGATCTGAAATTAATAAAGCTTCTCTTGTGCAGTACCACATTCTTGCTAACAATTTACTCCTTCCTGCCTTCTAACCTACTTCCTTTCTTCCTTCTCTGCCCTGAGTGGCCAACACACCCAAACATTTCTTCCTTTGCTTTTGCTTCTTCTTACCCTTCAATAATGTTATCTCCCTCCGAAAAGGTGAATCAGTATTTGAATATTATCAGTGGAGGAACACAGGATGCCAACATAGAAGAAGAATGCTGTACTCTTCAAAGGGATCAACTGACAAATGTGGTGCCTGGAAGGCAGAACAGAGCTAAGACAGATGATGTAAATAATTTTGCATTTATTGGGCTGATAATGAAAGATGCCAAATGTACATTGCATCTATAAGCTCAATAAAAGTTGTGAACAGCTTTTGTTAAGAACTGGATGGAAAAAGAGGAGGCAGAAAGAGACAAGTAATAAGGCTACTGCGAGAAAGCATGATGAAGAGATAGAAATTAGGAACAGAAGAGATTTTAGGAATGGCTGTCTAGTTCATTAATAGCTCCAGCAACATTTTCCCTTGTAGCACATATTCTCCGGACTCTAAATACAAGTTCTAAACATGAGCCATAGAAACTCTTTACATGGTGAACAGGCAATTTCCAGCTCTCTTAGAACCAAAAGAACTGTTGGCTAACTGCCCAAAACCAGTAAAAAAAATAATCCTATGATTAAAACAACCATCTCTGTTCTAAACAGCAGATTAACTGCTCTGTAACTGGTTTGTACTAAAAAATAAGGGGTGGCTCGGGAGGAAAAGGGGAGGGGGAAAGAAATCCCATAGTCCTCAATGAGAGAAGAATAACTCCACTGAGCACCACTGTGGTGGCCACCTGCTGGTGTCTGAATAGTGGATGATAAATCACACACAGCTGTAAAATGGTGGGTAGGGCACTCTGAAGCTCTTTTACTTCTCATCTCTGCATATCACAAACTTGGGTTGTATCATTCCCCATCTACAGAGATCATTAAATGCAAGCTTTGCACTTGTCTGCTGATAGACATTGTACATTCTTTTTGAATCTCCTCCTCTAGCACCTGGGATTGAAAAGATCTTCTTACTGAAATGTGGGTTGAGTATCTTGAAAATTTTCCTGAAGACTGTTAAAGTGGGAATATAGGTACTTTGGTCTGCATTTGACAAGGAAATCAATGCAATATTTCTTGAAACACAGGAAGGTGAAATTCGACTGCTTGGAATTTAGGGTCATCTTCCCAATCTTAAAAATAGACATTCACAGGGTTATAGGTAAAATATGAAAGTACCAAAATCTAACTAACATACTCCTGTAAATAAGTGTAATTTTAATGGGATCTTTCCCCAGCTAACAAATTACTAAGGAGCACTGTATAAAGCCCAAAGATAGTAGCTAGTATTTCAAGGACATTCATTTCTTCCTGAAGAGGATAGCACTATATAAGATCTATGTGTAGCAGTTATGAAATATACATAACTGTGAAGGTAGAGATGGAGAATAAGATAGTGGAATGAGTACATCTGCATATCTGGAAATCATGCCAGTCCCTCAGTTCTGTACTTATCCCCACAAGTGAAGAACTGCACTGGCAGTCACACATGCTGAAGTTAAAAATGTTGTTTCAGAACTGGCTTTGAAATCTTTAAATAATTCTCTTACTAGGAAAAATGTCCAAATTCTTTAAGATGCTGAGGAGGTGACAGGGCAAGAGAAAGAAGAAGAAGAAAAGAAGAAAAATAAACATTAATCTAAGTAAATAACATTGTGCTTATTTAGGGTTTTAGAAAGCCCAGGCTCTGTAAGAGAAAGCCTAGAAAAACTGGTTTAAAAAACCAAAAATCTAAACCCAAACAAAAACAATAGCAGATGAAAACCACCAAGCTGCTGGAATTTAGATGCTAAGTGTAAAGGTGAGGAAGGGTTTAGTGCTTAAGCTGACTTGTTGGGGTTTTTTTTCAGGGAAAGAAGGACTGAGCAGTTAAGCCTAAGATGTTTCTAATTAGACTGCACAGGACATACTGTCCCAGCGTTAGAAAGCAAAAATGTCTAGATGCAGAGGAATTGCAGAGGGTAAGCCCAGCTGGTGACCAGTTACTAGTGCCCATCCTCAGTGCTGGGGCTGAAACTTTTTAATACCCTCACAAAATGACTCAGGCAATGGAGCAGAAGGTGCCTTCTGGGTGGAAAAGTTGATGTGCTGTGCTTCAGGGAGACTTTGGCAGTCTGGAGAAATGTTATGATGTGAAATGCAAAATCCAGAATCTGAGACTGATCCACACCAAGCAGGAGTGCAGGTAGGGGCTGGCTGAACAGATTGTCACTGGGATGTAAAGGAAATATTTTAGGGGCATAGAAACAACATCACAATCAGATTTTTCCTTTCCTTTACATAAACTATTGTTTCTTTCTTTTTGGCCACTCGATAGGTGGAAAAATACTAAGAAACCAAAGCATTAAAAAATGGAAATGGAAGGGTTAATATACTTGAATATTACAGAAAGCTCTGAGCTAAGCCATGTGTTTTTAAAGCCATTTGACAACACAGAGTAGGAGGTGTGGTGCCCTGTAGTTCAGAGGGTACATTGTTTACCATGAAATGCCAGATTTGCATATGATAAGTACTTTCTTTTATTAAAAAGCAATGCAAATAGTCACACAAACTCCTCTGTAAATAGCAAAGGAGAACACTTCACCACCCAGGCTGAGGATTTACACCAGTGGCAGCAGAATCTGACCTAGACATTGAAAAGTATTCCTCTAAATAATTTTTCTTCCTTCTGTTTGGTGGCAGCTTTGCTCCTTTATCACCCATACAAAAGAGGTGAGCTCCTCCTGCACATTAGAAAAAAATTCTTATTTAAAAATAAGATTTCAGACTTTTGTGGCTTATGAAACCCTACTGGAAAACAAAGCTCACAGAACCCCCTATAACCTGTAGCATACACAGTTTATCTTTGCTCCGATTACATCTTCCATACATTTTAATCTCTTCTCTTTCTTTATACACTTTATAATAACACTCTCTTCAAGCAAACACTCTTTAATCTTTTAATTTGAAAAGTGATTCCATTTCAGCTGTCTTTTTGGCAAGTGACCTTTTCTTCTCCTTTTGCTACAGGTGAAAAAAAATAAAATCCTGTCTTTCAGATTTTTATCCTTGCTCAGCATTTTGGATCTCAAAGCAATTCATCTACTGAGCTTTTGTCAGCAATAATATTTCTCATTCTGAATTTCTCACTGAACAAACCTCAGAAAATGCTCCTTCATGAAAGCCAGCTGATTAATTTGTCTAAATGCATTTCTTTTGTAAACCAGGTTGATTATTTCAAAATGTCAGGGGCTGGTAGCAGGTTTCAGAGCCATCCTGGCAAACACTATTGACCAGACTAAAAACAAAGTGCATAGACATGACAGCAAGGAGGACCAATGACTGGCCTGGCATCTGTCACAGACAGATTTGAACAGTCTTTATGTATTTATTCTGTATTTTAATAATATACATGACGGGAGGACTACAAAAAATGGATGTAAATTGGAAGGGGGTAGATTCAGGCTAGATATAAGAAAGAAATTCTTTAGGGTGAGGGTAGTGAAACACTGGAGGAGGTTGCCAAGAGAGGCTGTGGATGCCCCCTCTCTGGTGTTCAAGACCAGGCTGGACAAGGCACTGAGCAGCCTGATGTAGTGGGAGGTGTCCCTGCCTATGGGTGGAGGGCTGGAACTCGATGATCTTTAAGGTCCCTTCCAACCCCAACTATTCTATGATTCTATACGCAGGAGACACTAATTCCAGTCCAAATACATGGACTGGCTCATGCAGCAGGAGATTTATTAATAGCAAAGTTTCTTCCCAGGTGGTTGAAAGTCAGCTGTCACCAACACAAACTGCTGTTCCTGCCTACAGACAACTCACATGTCCTACATACTATATTCTAACTATCACATTAATTAATTGAGTGAATCATTACAAATTATTTAGTCTTGAGTGGACTAAAACCAGTTAAGAGCTGTTAATGGTTTAATTTTCACAGTGTTTTTACAAGCAGAATGGCCATCGATCATACAAAGCCTGAAGCAGGCTCCAACAGACAAGAAGTTAACAAAGGAAGATTTCTCTGTCAGTTAAAGCAGCATGAATCCAATTTAACTCCACTGGTCTCATATACATCCACTTTAGACTGAAGCAGTGTTACTGCTACATAAACCAAATCTCAGTCACTTCCACCCTAGAAATTAAGCTGCCTCCATTCTTTGATGGGGCTTTTAGATGGAGGCTTGGGCTGTCACCTTCTGTAGTGACAGGTGTCTCCCTTAAATACTGATAAAATCTGAACACTTTAGTTTGATTATATGAGACTAACATTATTTGGTATTTCTGCTAACAGTCTGGATGATGGGATAGAAAACACCCTCAGCAAGTTTACAGATGACATCAAACCAGGATAGTTGTCCATGTGGTGGAAGCTGCCAGGTCAGAAGGTCCTAGACAGGCATGAGAAACAGCCTCACAAGAACTCCATGCTGTGTATTCTCTTTGTTGAAGCAATTTCAGGGGGGACCAGACAATCTGGCTAAGCACATGGCATGCCAGGAGAGTCTGAAAGAGGTGCCTGTCCAGGAGGTAATGGAGTCTCCATCTCTGGAGACATTCAAAACTTGCCTGGACAAGTTTCTGTGTAACCTGTTCTAGGTGACCCTGCTTGGATGAGGGGGTTGCACTAGATGATCTCCAGAGGTCCTTTCCAGTCCTTATTATCATTCTGTGACTCTGCTCAGCCTGGAGAAGGAAAAGCTCACAGAGGAGCTTAGTGCTGTCTACAACTCCCTGAATGAAGTTCATAAAATGGAAGAGAGTCTTAAACATACACAGTAGTAGAACAAGAGGCAAGAGAGAACATGGAAAATTCTGGTGGTGATCAAATAATGACACAGGTTGTCCAGAGAGGTTGGGGAACAGCCATTGCAGCTGGAGAATCAATAGGTTAATCAGAACCTGATGTGAACTCTATGCAGTATCTTGGACTCAAAGACCTCAAGAGGTTGCTTCCAACCCAAATTATTTTTTGACATCATACCTGGTATTTGTATAGCTAAATTTATGAATTCTACTTGAACAATTCTTCACAGAAAAAAGATACAACCTCTTAACAATGAAATGGAAGACTAAAACCTTAATTTTCTGGAAAAATCTTGATTTTACAATATAAGGTTATTAAAGAAAGTCACAACATATTTTTTAGGCCACTGACAGCTAATCCAGTTCTTCAGTTCTTCTCCAATTTCTACAGAAAATTGGTCAGATTACTCAGAACTAGTATATTGGGTAACTCTGGACCACAGTTAATCACAGTCATATAGTGTGGTTTCATCTTTTCTTTCTTTCAGATTACACATAACTAGTATACTGGGTAACTCTGGACCACAATAACCACAATCATACAATGTGGTTTCATCTTTTCTTTCCTTCAGTTCTTTGAAATTAGGTTTACTAGTAACTACACCAGGAAAAAGTACTTATAATAGCTTGCATTGTTCATGAGCCTATGTACCATTTTTGAAACTTGGCTGTAATGTGAATTCACAGATTTAGGATTAGAAATCCTCTGTTTTGATCTCTATCCTGTGCAGCATAAATGGATAACTAAGCAAATTAGGCTCTTCCCCCTTCATTTTTAATTGTGGAAACAGCTATAAATGTATCTTTATTTAAATGGGCTTTCCTAAATCATAGCCTGATCCTGGGCTGAATAGGGCAATAAAAGAAGTCAGTACCACTTGATGATCTGAAAGGTCCTTCCAACCTAAGAATCCTGGGGTGAAGACTAGTGAGTTAAGGAGAAAGGACTGCTTACAACTGTGGGATGATACCTCTTAAAATATTAGCTGAAGATTATTATATCACAAAATTACATCTCCTTTTTCTTCTCCGACCCAGCAGAGCCAGAGAAGAGAAAACTGAACTCTGAAAACAAATAATTCCAAATTTATATTGCCAGCTTCTGCCCACACTATAAATAACCTAATTTGCCCTCTACAACAAAATATTCTAACCCCACTTCAGAAAAAATCTATTTTCAATAGTGGCTACATTATTTGCAGTTCCTGAACCTTTATTTCAGTGCATTCTCTAATTAATTTAGAGACATACAGAATATCAGGAAAAACGTGTTGACTAACTGAGAGGTTTTCTTCACTCAGTATAAAGAGGAGGTAACATCTATCCTGTTGCAGAGCAAGGCCAAAGAAGGATTTCTGAAAACCCTCCTGCACCAAAATTCCTCTACAGTCACCCAGGAGAGAAAGCCAAGTAAGTCAATCACAAGTGACTTAGTGGCTCAGTGAACCAACTATTGTTACTGTGCCTCTGCTTTCCTTCTGTCTTTGCTTTTTGCCTGTGCCTTATTTAATGTGGGCTACAGCCATACTAGAAACCTCAAAAGAAGCCATTTGAGTCCCTCAGTTTTGAATCTGGCATAGTATTAGCTTTTAAAGATTCTTAGGCACTTGGATGTTTATGTCCCTAGACCCCTTTTTGGGAAGGGTCAAAAATAAGAGAAAAAAAAATCCCGTCTTTTAATGTTGAATGAAAATTTCCTGCTGAATATTCATTAAAAATCCTCTGTTTATCTTCTGCAAGCCTACTCAACAAACACTTAAGTAACTAAGCATGTCTTTCAATTAGCAGGTAGAGCCATTGAAAAGATCTACAGAAAGAAAGATCTGCTGCTGGTGCCATCCTTCCTCATTATTTTTTTATTTTAGAAGATTCATTCCACCAGTGGACTAGGAATAATGGATGAAAATTGAAGTGGGGAGATTGAGGTTGGAGACAAGAAAGTTCTTTATGGTGAGGGTGGTGAGACACTGAAACACATTTTGGATGCTGCCTCTCCTCACTGGAGGTACAATACCACACGTGGTTGCCCACCATCCTGGACACATACAGCCACTACAAGGTTCCCCTTGCTGTGCATTTCCCCCAGCCACTTCCTTTCCCCCTTCCCAGCCACCTCCCAGCGACCAGTGGGCATGTATTATGTGGGAATGGGATACTTGTGTCCCTGACAAAATTAACCCTATCCCTGCCAGAACCAGGACACCAGTGCATACATACACTGTAGAGAGCAGAGCACTCTGTTATCTCTTGTCAAAAGGGAAGATTTTTTTTTTTCATAACAGAGAGAGAAAGTTTCAGTTAACAGTAAGTGGACAAGTTGCCAAGAGCACTGAGAAGTCGTTTTCCATCTGAGGGCTGCTTGTTACAATTTACATGTTGCATTTAACACTTGTACTGCAATGATGGGTATTTACATAATAGTATTCAGTAGAACACACTTATCTGCCAAAAAAAGATAAATGGCCAATCACTTTTATGTGCTAAAAGCATTTTCTAGCAAGACAACTAAGCCATTAAAAAAAAATAAATCTTATTTTCTTTGAGATAGCTTTGATAACTACATTTTTCCTCTCCTAAGGACCTTTCAGAGGTAAAACCAATCAGGTAGTCCCACTGATAATTCTAGATCATCCACAGCAAGAGGACAATAAAAGTACTATGATCAGTGTCACTTGCACTGAAGGAGGGAGCCATACCCTGCCCAGCTCTGACCCTGTTATTCTGCTCTGTGACAATACGGGAGGAGTTATTAGATTTCAGATGGCCTCAAGATTTCTGACTGTAAAGGCTCCTCTTCCTATTGACTACATTCACCCTCATGTGCTGTAAACTTCCCTGTTTCTGCTTTCTTTGGATGAGAATTTATACAGGTTGCCTATTTCTGATGAAAGAGGCTCAGGAAAAAGATCTATGTCTACAGATACAGGAGTAATGAGCTGGCAGGCACATATTTCAGTGCAGTTAAACTATCTTTCAGATAGAACCTTAAGGGCCCTTTACAAGGACACTTTATGCTCCCTCACCTCTAATTTTTTTTTTAAATTGCCCACTTTACAGGCCTCACTTTTCTAACTTTTTTGAGTCTTTTAAAGCATTTCTCGGATAATTATGTAGAGTGGAATTAATCTAAAAGTTATGTGCCTTATCAAGGCCAGTCATCTCAGGTTCCTCTCCAGACACTGATGAGAGACTGGCACCCCCAAAGGGCAATTTTCATACCATCCAAAAATGAATGTATAAAAGATTATAAAAGGCATGAAATTAATTCTAACAGTAATGTTAAAATTTGAGCTTGGATACAATTTCAACTGAATTCATGCTGTATCTATACTCTACATGAACTTCATCTATTGCTTCATGTGTTAATTATTCTCATCTGTATTAAATATTCTGTATAACACTTCTGAAAACGATTAAGACAGGCCAATAACTAACACTAAGAGCTTATCATAGTTTTCAGATGTCCTTTGGGGGATTTTTCATTGGAAAATGTTGATTAATTGAAACTGATCCTTTGGAGCTGGATGGAATTTCTAGTAAAACATACAAAAAGACAGCTCCCCATCTCAGAATAGCAAGCAGTTCAGTTGTAATACTAATTAAGTGTGGAAATCTTTTTCTTCAGGAGGGGAACTTTATCCAATCTCTGCCATTCTAGGTAACTTACCTATTCCACGGGGATATGAGGTGATTTCATGGTTTAATGAATCTTTAATTAATGATAGAGATTTGGATAATTCCAGTGAATAGTACTGAGGACAGCCAACAGTTCACCTTGGCCTCCTCCATTTCTGTAAAGTTCCTTAGTTACCAGATCTTTCTCGGTACCCCCTCATTTTTTCTCAGTTTTCATTCCCCAAACCAGTCAAACAAAAGTTCCCACAAGCCAACTATAGACATATTTTTACAAACATATTTATTTTTGATCCCAAAGAAATAGGGTTACGTTTAAAATCTTTAAAAATAAGGATTGAAAAGGATACTTAGACTTTGCAAATTTCTATTTTAAACAGAAAAGATAGATAAAAGGTGATGCAGTTGACTACAACATACAGATATGACCAAGCTTGATTTAAAAGCAAACAATGATTTATAAGCATGATATTCTTTCATAGAAAAATTATGGAAAGAGAGAGATAGCCTCATAGGAGCTGGTTAGTGAAAAGACATTTATCACAGGAAAAGGGGTCAGAGGATAAAGAAAAGAAAGAATAAGGAATGCCATAGCAATGGAGTAAGTTTCCTGAAAGAGGCTGATGAAGCATAGAGCTGAAGTCAGCAGAGATGCTTTCCAGAACACAACCTTAAAGTTCTCCTGTATCTGAATGGGAGGCTGGTGGCTGAGTTTTGGTGAGGCATCCTATCTTTTATTTTATCTGATCCTGTAATTTTTAGTCCTATACTTGGTCTGATTTCTAAACTGATCACTGACATTGTAGATATCTGCAATTGAGGCAGCCATCCAAGGTTCCTCTTCTGGAGAAAAATAACTACTGTTTGTTTGTAATTCACCTGATCTATTTTCATCATATTATGAATCACACACCAGAGGATGACAATGACAGACCAGCCTGGAAGCTAGCATCACTCTTAATTAGAATGCTGCCTTTCCTCCAGTGCCTAACATCTACATCACAGGAAACCACTGATTTGCCTTTCCAGCCAGACCCTCCCTGATAGATTTTTAAAACTTTTATGGTTTAAACTGTTTCACCCAATGCACAAGAGTAACAGTATTATTTGTACACGGAGCTGTCAAGCTGATGAAGGCTGATGTATTGCCAGCTTTTGGAAGTGAATATAATTCACCCCTGCAAAACAAGTATTGGAATGGCAATCAGATATAAGAATAAAGCTATTGTTCAGGAATATCTGTGAGAGGAAACCAAGTATTTCTTCTATCAAAGCTGATCTCCCTTCAACATTTGAGGCTTATGAGTTACACAAAACAAAGAGTGTGACCGGTAGTCTGACAACTTGACATCCATCCCCAAAATCTGCTTGAAAGATTCTACCACTTTTATTACAAGTCCAGAAAATTTCAAACAGGTTTATGTTTTAGGATATGTCAAATATGTGCCATGAAAAAACTTTATTGAAGAACTTGTTGAATAATTAGGCACCAGAGAGAAGGAAATGAAAATATACAGCTTTTTGCAATGAACAAAGTATGTGACAGTGGGATCAAGGAAAAGAAACATCTAAATACAAATCTAGCTTATCTGAAAATAATTCAAACTCTGTTATTGTACACTTAAAAAGGGAATAAGAAAATTCAGGCATCTGCTGTGAGTAGCTACCATGAAGGTTATTTAGTAAACAGTCTTTAGAATGTTACATGGCAAAGAACTCTGCATTTCATATTGTTCAGCAGGGTGGAAGAGTCACTTGGTAGGAATTTCATCCCACTCAAGAACAGAAGGGATATAATCTGCCACTCTGTTTTTCAGATAGCTTCCATAATGTGGTGATAAAAACTACATGCTATATACCTAAAATAACACTGATCTGGAATCTTAAACTTCTCTCTTTATCTGTAACATTTATTATATTGTATAAAATGTTACAAAAATGAAGTGAAAGTGGAAACAGAAATAGGTTCCACTGGGAAAAAAATATTAAATGCCATATCTATGCACAGCTTTAAACACAACAGAGAAAAGAATATGATGAAATGACAGCCAACTCTGACAAGACAAAATATGCAGAGAAAATACATTTTTGCACATGTCTGAGTATGGATTAATAAATACATGTGCATTTTTTAAATTTCTCTTTAAGGTTAATTAGCTACTTGTTCACACTTTTCTGAGTGTTGAATACACTAGGAGAAAGAATGTGAACGAAACTACAGACTTAAAGAACAGTCACATGACTTTTTACCTCCTAGCAGCAAATTAATCCATGAGAAAGAGAACAGAAGAAAAGGTACAGTTCCACCCAGTACTCCCTTGAATGAAACAGAATTATTGTTACTAGCTTCATTTAGCAGAGGATTATGCCCAAAGAGACAAACTAGTGGCTACTGCAGCTGGTAAACAAAAGGGGGATTTCATCTCTGTCCTCGAGTCAAATTTGGAACCATCTACTTGAAGTCAAATATATGCATTATGAACTTTGAGACATCTGTACATGTGTTTTTCAGTTTATATAAACACATATTTTCTATATTACAATGTTATGCCTCAATGCTCAGGTCTTTGACAAATAGAAGAACTTCCTGTAAAGTGTTAAGATATAATCTTCCATTTTTTATGGGCTTCTGAAGCAAGCACTTGTAGCAATGCCAACTTCCCTTTAGGGATTATTTATATTTAGTGTGAAAAGTCATTAAAATTTTCAGTCAGTGAATTTTCCAATAAGTCAACATATCCTAATGATTAGTACCATTTCACATTTCTATTCCTTCTCTTTATCAAACACAGCATTATCCTAAAATCTGACATAGAAATATAGAGGAAATATTAACGAAGCAGTTGAATAACCCAGACTACAAAGATATATTCATGTTCAAGCATTAAACTGAGCTCCCTCCCAATTACTTATTGCAGAAAATAACTGATTATTAATTAAAGCCTTGTTTGCTCTGGAGATTTTCTGCACCAATTGCCACCCTAAGTGGCTAAATAACAGAATCATCGCAGCAAGTGGAGAGAGGCGAGGCTGATATTTGCATTAGAAGTGTTTACCCCCTTTTTCCCAGTCGGAATAGATCCAGCAGTGCAAACAGCTGCTTCATTTGATTACACTAAGGAATTCACAAGGGCAACTAGGCTGGGAGTCCCAAATACAAAGACTAAGACCTCACCCCCTTGGGTTTGTGGCTTCGGTTTTGCCTCATCACATCCCCTCACAGCCACAAATATTATAGTTCAAAAATTAAACAGGTGCATGAAAAATGGCAGATGTTTTCTCAGATGAGCCCTTTTGCCTTGCCATGCATCTGTTGTCTGAACTCTCAAACTCCCTTGCTGTTCAGCTTCTCAAGCATCTGTCATTTGACTTCCCAACCTTGCCATTAGATGCCTCCGGTGTTTTCTTTTTTTTTCCAGGATAGATGTTTCTCAAATGTTACGTCCGCTCACACCAGAGACTGCAAGGCAGAAAAAGTGCAAGCAAAGATTTCCCTTTTTTCTTTCAGTAAGCAACAGACCTTATTAACCTTAATATTATGCCAAAATGCTCCTTAGATCTCAGACATTTTGGCTACCTTTAGGGGAATCAGACCACGTGTACAAAAGACTAGGTGTGTCAGAGCAATTTTTGATCCTCCAAACACTTAGTCCATTGTACTGTGAATATCTGAGTGGGTTTCATGCTCCCTTTGTTGTTTATATTTCCAACTGATTTTGGCTGAACACCAGTCAAAATTTTAATACCCTTGCACTTAGGCAGCTACACAAAAAGGTCTTATTAGTGAGAAGTAGTGAAGTCAGTGATTTCTAAGAATTTTGTGGAAATTACAGATCCGCAGTACTAAGATGCAGTAAACATAGAATCAAGGAATAGTTCGGGTTGGAAGGGACCTTAAAGATCACCAAGTTCCAACTCCCCTGCCATAGGCAGGGACACCTCCCACTACATCAAGCTGCTCAGTGCCCTGTCCAGCCTGGCCTTAAACACCTCCAGAGAGGGGGCATCCACAACCTCTCTGGGCAGCCTCTTCCAGTGTTTCACTATCCTCAACATTAAGAATTTCTTTCTTATGTCTAGCCTGAATCTACCCCCTTTCAATTTACATCCATTATTTCTAGTCCTCCCATCACATATCTTATTAAAAAGTCCTACCCCTGCGTTTTTGTAGCCCCCTTCAGGTATTGAGAAGCTACTCTGAGGTCCCCCCTGAGCCTTCTCTTCACCAGGCTGAACAACCCCAACTCCTTCAGCCTGTCTTCATAAGGCAGTTGCTCCAGCCCTTTGATCATCTTTGTGGCCTTTCTGTGGACCCGCTCCAATAGCTCAATGTCCTTCTTATGTTGAGGACTCCAGAACTGGACACAGTAACTCCAGGTGGGACCTCACCAGAGCCCAGTAGAGGGGCAAAATCACCTCTCTTGACCTGCTGGTCACACTTCTCTTGATGCAGCCCAGGATTTGGTTGGCCTTCTTGCCTGCAAGTGCACACTGGTGGTTGATGTTGAGTTTGTCATCCACTGACACCCCCAAATCCTTCTTCTTAGAGCTGCACTCAAGCCACTCTCCACCCAGCCTGTATCTGTGCTTGGGATTGCTCTGACCCAGGTGCAGGACCTTGCATTTGGCACAGGATTGTACATAACGTTTTCCAGGTATCATTCAAAGGAGTTTCATAGTCTTCAGATAAGGAGGCAGAGAGATGTAGTGAATGGTACATTTGCTCTGCCTAGTATTTGATATTACCTCACAAAGATTACGTGCCTAGGCTGTGACTCACTACATAAACCAGGTACAAGTTTCACTGCATCTGGCTTTATGAAAGACTGTGTCCATTCAACACTTTTGTCTGTGATTTGAGAGTCAATAAAAAAGCTGCTGCTGATAAAGTTCACAGCTGATGAAAAATTGGTTAGAATGTTTAATACTAGGAAGAACTTTGAAAAGAGTGAATTAAATAGTTTATTAATGTGACCTATTCAAACAAAATGGTGTCTAAATCAATTAAAGTATTGTAGAGGTATATTATGGAATCATATAACGGTTTGGGTTGGAAAGGACCTCAAAGATCATCTTAACATACAAAACTTGCAAGCAGAAACTTCAGAATATACATCAGAGGGCTTAAGGGTTGCAGAAAAGGCAACAAGAAAAAGTAGTAAGAAAATATTCTGTTAATGCCATTCCTCAGGTTGCTGGTTTAATGTAGTATAAGGATAGATCTTGACCATGGAGTATACAATGAGACTTTTGTGTGTGAGAATCATACTACACTGATGTCAGGAGACATAGTGAAGTATTTTCAAAAAATAAGTCATTGCTTGGTAGGTACAGCAATCTGACCCTAACACTGTGTAACAAGATTTGATTGCCACCAGTGAGAAAAAAATATTTCACTTTCTATACTTTGAGGGAGTTAGAAAGACAAAAATGCAACTGTGACATTTGAGGAAATGAAAAGTCAACATGTAACAATGTAAATCACACATAGCAAATACAGCTATAATAACAATACCTTTATCCATCTCAGATACAATGACAAATACTTCCAAAATTCAAATTATATTTTACAGCCTAAGTAAATATTAAAAGGCTGCCTAATCTGCTAGCATAAATCCTCGTGACCTCGGAAGTTTTCACCATGTGCATTAAATAAAATGAGAATGAACCATGAAGGCATTTTTGCTCTGCTGTGAGAACATACAGATACAAAAGAGATCATTTTACCAGCTGCTTCCAGAAGTGCTGCATTTCTGGAAGAGCTGTGGAACTGTAGGCTTCTCTACTGTTAGGTTTCATGTGTTAGGTTTCATTTTACTGAGAAAGTTATGGAAAGGTCATAAATTTTTTGATGATGATGCAGAAATGACAATAATCAACTACCACCTGCAGCACCTCAATGACCTTATGGTCTGAGAGAAAATATTCCTTTGTGAAAATAATTTATACTGGGACAGATGTGATCTCTCTTTTAGAGTAGATTGCTTCAACTGGACAAAGTGAGCTTTTGCAGGCCATACTAGGGAAAACTCAGCGTAGAAAGTCAGGCTGGACAGGGCTTTGAGCAACCTGATCCTGCGGTGTTGCATCAGAAGAGCTGTGGCCAGCAGATTCTGCCCCTTTACTCTATCCTCATGAGACCCTACCTGTGTCCAGCACAAGAAGGACATGGACTTACTGGAGACAGTCCAGAGGAGGGCCATGAGGATGATCAGGGGGCTGGAGCACCTCTCCTGCAAGGACAGACTGGGAGAGTTAAGGCTGTTCACCCTGGAGAAGGCTCTGAGGAGACCTCATAGTGGTGCACCAGTACCTGAAAGGGGCCTATGGGAAAGCTGAAGAAGGGACTGTTTGTCCAAGCATGTAGTAACACAACCAAGGGCAATGGTTTTACCTAGACCAGGGAAGGTTTAGATGAGACATTATAAAGAATTTCTTTCCCATTAGGATGATGAGGCACTGGAACTGGTTTCCCAAAAAGGTGATGGAAGCCCTGTTCCTGGACACATTCAAGGCCAGGCTTGATAAGGCTCTGAGCAATCTGATCTAGTGCAGGTTCTCACCGCAGAGTGTTCAGATTAGATGACCTTTGAAGGCACCTTGCAAACTTCCTATGTCCCTGCTCATTACAGGAGGACTGAACTAGAGGATATTTAAAAGTCTCTTCCAGACCAAACTCTTCTATGATTCTAGGATTCCATGTTACCTTTCAACAGTGTTGGCACATGTGCATGCATCTACATTTTGGGTAACTCTTCAGTGAGAAGCACCTGCAGTATCATCATGAATGTGGACCCAGGTGACTACACAAAAGCAGCTGAATGCCTTGACAGTACATATTCTAGTTTTCCTTCATCCTTCTGTGCCCATGCCATCAGATAATTTCCTTTACAGTAAGTAATCTCAGCCTGTCCCCTATTAATAGTTCCTGAGCAAGTCTTGCAAAACTCCAGCAGTAATCAGTGTTTGAAGCTGTAAAACCAGCCGTGCCACATACAGAAGCTTAAAATTAATTTTTTTATTCCTGATAAATTGAAGCTTTATGTTTATTATTTATTGCAATGCATAGTCTCAAGAGATGACAGCGGATGCATGATAAATGTGTTATTTCCCCCCCAAACAAACAGCCATCCATCTGTCTATCCAAAGGATGGTACTTGCCAGCTGTGCATATATAAAGAGTAAATGTAAAACCAGCTGTTCAGTCAGTTCATCCCATATAGTGAAGTTGTCACTGTAATCGCTTTGGCAGGGAAAATTTCCAGTTATCACACTGCTGCTTCTCATGAATCACACTGTCAGGCAAACATCAGCATCTTTTATATGGCATTTGGTTATTTTTAGGACTAACGCAAAGAGTGTATTTAGGGCAATTACTTTCAGGACTCACAAAAATCAGTTGATAACACTGAAAAACATATGTCTGGCTCCCCATTCAAGCAACAGATTTGATGCTTGAATAAAAGCATAGAGTTATCTTTCCAGTGCACTTCATCAAGCAAGCTCCAACAATAAAGCCTCATGTTCTGCAAACTGAACAAGTAGGAACAGTCCTAAGAAAAGCACTGACAGTGACTGGCCAAAGATGCAGAAAATATTGCCAGGAGGTGAAATTTGAACAACTGGTTTTGCTGAAGAAAAAGGTGAAAAGTGACTGAAGGCATGAAAATGAATTTTAAATAGGTAGGTCTGGCACAAAAGAAAGGAAGTAATTTTGTCTTGTTTAAATTTAGTGGACAGAATGTGACAGTAAAGATTCCAGCTGGATACTGAGAAGAAAATTTGTATGGATTAGAATGAATGTATAAGTTAATCTTAAGACTTCGGATATAAATACTTGGATAGGATTCCCCAGCATTTACTTGTAGAGATTTTTTTATTCTTTTCAGATATTTACAGATATAAGCTATAGATTTGGTAAGTATACCAGCACACAGCAGGACAAGAGAGGTGATTTTGCCCCTCTACTCAGCTCTGGTGAGGTCCCACCTGGAGTATTGTGACCAATTCTGGAGTCCTCAACATAAGAAGGACATTGAGCTGTTGGAGCAGATCCAGAGGAGGCCACGAAGATGATCAAAGGGCTGGAGCAACTGCCTTATGAGGACAGGCTGAAGGAGTTGGGGTTGTTCAGCTTAGTGAAGAGAAGGCTCAGCGGGGACCNGCCCTCTGGAAGTGTCTAAGGCCAGGCTGGACAAGGCACTGGGCAGCCTGATGTAGTGGGAGGTGTCCCTGTCTATGGCAGAGGGGTTGGAACTAGATGATCTTTAAGGTCCCTTCCAACCCAAACTATTCTATGATTCTATGCTACCAGCAATTCAGTGGAAAACTGAAAGGTGACTACTAAAAATTCTGTGGCTATCTGTTCTGAAAATCTGCAGTTAGCAGGTGGACAACTTGCATTTTGAACTGAAGACAGAAGTTCTGATTAGGCACAGGTACTGCAGTGTCAGGGAAAACAAGTGAGCACTGCCTTCTTCAAGGGCCAGCAACATCAGATGTGCCTGGTCCACTTTTTCATTGATGCTTAACCTGAGGAGGATTTTCTACATCCCACAATAGTCACCTGTCCATGAATCGCCCAACATCAAAGTGCTTATCTCCTCCTAACTTTTCAGCTCCTTGACACTTTTCCAAAGGATCTTTGGTTAAAAATGAAATATCTTTGATGAAATAGCACATTTTGATGACATTTTTAAAGGGAAAATTGCCTCTTTACAACAATTTTTCTGAAGTGTTCAACATGATAAATGGTTGGGAACTTTTCTTAAATCAGCTGCTACTTTTTAATCTAAATCAAAATATTCCTGGAAATAGGTTTCAGGTTCTTCACCTTAAAAGTTTTGGAATGTAAGTCTGCTTCATTTTGTTTTTTCTTCCAAATTATATTTATATTAAACAGTTCTTGGTGATCTGCCCTTGATAATGTAAATGAACAGGTGATTTGCATGCTGCTTCAGAATATCTACACAAATTCAAAGAAGTTTTATTATTATTATCATGGTTAGTCAATGTTTTTTAATATAAATTGTTGTGAATGTCTGTTCTCCAGGAAATAACAACATTTTGTAACAATGCAGTTTGAAAACATTTCTGAAATATGGAAATGTCTCGTCAAAGGGAAATTCTGTTTTTATAGTAATCATAGATAATGTAATCAGGGTTCAGCTGCACTTCTCAGAGCTCTACCATCTCAAGAACAGATTTCTTCCCCACAGATAGAATGGAAAAATGCTACAGGATATGACAAAAAAATGGGTTACTGAATACCAGAATAATCAGGGAAAGACTCATTTAAATTAACTCTAGTTCTAATTAGCCTCATTGCAGCCACAGATGTTTTCAGGATTTCAGACTCTGGTATTCTCTGACTCATATAACCCTGTCATAAGACAAAGCTAAATAACTGAAAATTTCCTCATGTTTTTCTTTTCCACTTTTTTGCAAGACTCTTTGCCCTCTGAATTAACTCCGGTCTTAAAATAGGATTTACCTGGATTTATCATCATTGACTTCTGCAATACAAACTAATCCTCTAGAGTTCTTAAATTCTTCTCAGCGTGGCATTTCTAGTGTACACAATCAGGTAAGTCCGCAGTTTAATTTGATTGCATTCATACATGTGCACACCCAGCCACTCAGATACAGTATCACATTTAACATGGTACAGCAAGGAATAAAAAGGTGCATAAAGGAGAAGTCACGAGCAACAAAGCCAGAGAAGTATCTAACAAAGTCATAGGCAAGGTTTTTAGGAGATTATTCTTTTCTTAAACTTTTCAATAATACTTCAGAGATAGTTATGCAGAGACTATGACTTGGTGAGAATCAAGGAGCTGACTAATAACATCTAGAAAGTGGGCTGTGCAAACATACCCCCTGTGAATTTGTCAGCTGAGCCCTGAAGTTTGCTCAATAGTTGCTGGATTCAAGCAAACAGCTTTTTAAAAAACAAAAGTAACAAAAGCCTCCAATTACTTTAAGTGAAATTTTCCATAGCCTTCTAATCATCCTGTCTAACTGACAAATCCTGGAAACTTCACCTCACAGAATCTCAGAATAGTTTGGGTTGGAAGGGACCTTAAAGATCACCAAGTTCCAACCCCCCTGCCACAGGCAGGGACACCTCCCACTACATCAGGTTGCTCAGTGCCTTGCCCAGCCTGGCCTTAAACACCTTCAGAGAGGGGGCATCCACAACCTCCCTAGGCAACTTCTTCCAGTGTTTCACTACCCTCACCCCAAAGAAATTCTTATATCTAGCCTGAATCTACCCCCTTCCAATTTACATCCATTATTTCTAGTCCTTCCATCAGATATCTTATTAAAAATTCCTTCCCCTGCCTTTCTGTAGGACCCCCTCAGGTACTGATAAGTTACTATAAGGTCCCCCCTGAGCCTTCTCTTCACCAAGCTCCTATTGTAGCAGCCTTCTAAAATACTTGCTAGTTTAGAAGTACATATTAAATGCACGTGACCCATTTTTTTGCCATCTTTATGTGCTCTAGATACAGAAAATAGTAGCCAGCTTTGGGGCATGGATTCAGACATCCAGATCAAGTGAATCAAAAGCTTACCATGATGATCAGTTCACTGCTTGCCCTATGGAGAAAAAAAAGTTAGTAACTCTTTCCAAAAACATACATGCCTAAAAAACAGAGCAGGTCCTGTTGTCTTTTGGAATGTTTCCACAGAGAGAGATTTGTGCATTGATTTCCACAGAGGTTTACACCACCAGATGTAAATCACTTTAAACATGAGACAAAAAAGTTGAACTGAATGCTCTTATGAACTTGGTGCTATTACCTATTTTATGTAGTTTTTTAAATTATTTTTTAAAATATCAAGGTCTCTTTATGAAAAAAAAAAAAGACATGACTAGGCCAGGTGGGGATGTGGCAAACAAGGGACAAGTAAGATTCAGGAAAGAGATTGCAGTCTGTAGATTGACAGAGTGCCTGAAAAACTGCTGAGAGAAGCAGCTACATCAAGAAAAAAATCCCTGAAAGTCACTGGAGACTTTGGAGTAACCAGAAAGTGAAGCTGTTAATAAATGAGTTTGGAAGCAAAGAATTTCTCTGCCAGGCAACAAGAAGTTAGTGAAAGTGTGTGTCTATGAACTTCTTTTCAGTTCCTTCTCATGCAGTCAATATTTTCATCAGTTTTACAGAAGCTCGCTATTCTAGTTCTTGTTCAAATTTGTCTTTTGAGATTATGAACTCCCTTGGTGTTTTGAGTATGCTGTTTAGTAAGAAAAATGTCTGTTGATTCACTCTAGAGATTTTGATACTTTTCCAAACCTATTTATACATTTCACCTCCAGAACATCCTGTAGGAAAGTCTGCAATGCATTCAATTGCTCATAGCATTCTTGATTTCAAAGACTCTACTGTCTTTATCAGTCCACTCTTTTTTCACACACTTGGAATTCATACCCATTATTGTCCTTTCAGACATCTTTACCACTTCCTGAGTTGTTCTCTGTTTGAAATGAGGTTTTCAGGACTGCATGAAGTACAGAAGGTAAGGGAAGATTATGGATTAATGTACACACAGAAAAATGTATTTTATAGTGGATAAAGTACACTACGGTGATAACTTCATAAAACAAATCTGTCATATTTACTTTCTGATTATAACTTCCATTCAAGAAGTGCTAATTAAATTATTTCTGTCAACAATGAATTGGTAACAAAAATATCAGTGCTATAAATATGTGGGTAAATAAGGATTTTCCTATTTCAAAAGGTAAACTGAATCTTCTCCTAATGAAAGTCAACAATAATCTTAATGATTCACCTGTGAAGAAGAATTTTGCCAGAGCTAGACAGTATTTTTGCTAGAGACGTTAAAAGAAACAATCTGGAGTCCTCAACATAAGACGGACATTGAGCTGTTGGAGCAGGTCCAGAGGAGGGACACAAAGATGATCAAAGGGCTGGAGCAACTGCCTTATGAAGACAGGCTGAAGGAGTTGGGGTTGTTCATATTGGTGAAGAGAAGGCTCAGGGGGGACTTCATAATAGCTTCTCAATACCTGAAGGGGGCCTACAGAAAGGCAGGGGTAGGACTTTTTAATAAGATATGCGATGGGAGAACTAGAAATAATGGCTGTAAATTGGAAGAGACGAGATTCAGGCCAGATATAAGAAATTTTTTACAGCTAGTGAAACACTGGAAGAGGTTGCCCAGAGAGGATGTGGATACTCCCTCTCTGGAGGTGTTTAAGGCCAGGCTGGACAAGGCACTGAGCAGCCTGATGTAGTGGGAGCTGTCCCTGCCTATGGCAGGGGGGTTGGAACTAGATGATCTTTAAGGTCCCTTCCAATCCGAACTATTCTATGAATAGAAGAAGGAATGGAGAGAGAGGAAGGGAAGAAGATTGACTGATTACTTCTGTGACCTTTGTGTATTACAGCAACCCATTTGGGAAAAACTAGAAATAAGTGGTCTGAGAGATACACCTACACAATGGTCTTTGGTGGCAAAAAATCTCCTATAAGAAACTTTTAAATGTATGCAGCAGAGCCCAAAGGGAGCTGAAGGCTCCTTTAAGAATAATATATTCCCTTCTCGTAAAGGTTAAGTCGTTTCTGCTGTTCTCATCCAGCTCTAGAGAACTCAAGCCTTGCTGCATGCATTACCACAGAAGCTTTCCAGATCATTTTCCCCACTTAAAGAGGAAAACAGAAACAATGCTAATTGAAGTAAACTGTCACAAGCAATGAAATGCTCATTAACTCTAATTGCCAGCATTTTCACTTTTCATGACAGTTACGAAAGGATAAATCAAGGGAATCAAAATCTTTAACAAACCTGCTAAGAAATCCATACATTTTGACATCCCCTGCTCCGTTCAGCCAATTCAAGTAGAAGGAAATGAGAGATCCTTGCTGAGTTTCTGTAAAAAGAAAGAGATGTGAAACAGTCAGCCTGTGCTGACCTCTGCACTTCCATTAAGCACTGACTCCATATGAAATCTGTAAGTAGTTCTGTCCTATGTGAGAGGGTGGACATTTCTAGTGTGGAATTCAGACAGCACAATTTGTTTTCTGGTTTTGCATCTAAATTAACCCTGCTTAATCAAATCAGCCAGAAGTAGGTGTTCTTAATGGTATTAGATTGTAATCTACTAGGGAATAAAAGGTAAACCAGGTCCCTTTCCTTTGCTCAATCACCTGTTAATTGATTTTCTTAATAGGGAAGACACTTGACTGGAACTGGTGTAAGATACCACAGAATCCATCCCTAGAATGCTGTACTTCTTCCTAGGAGCACTAAAAGCAACTGATAATTTACCAGGCAAACAAAAACACCTGGGTTAGTGGTCACAGACAAATTTCAGATCAGAAATAATTTGGTTTATTGCTGTGTCTTCCTCTAAAGCCTGAAACAAATCCTTTGATTTCTCTCTGCTGGTTTTCTTTACAGATCTTCACTTCCTCTTCTAAATTTATAAGCTCTTCAAAATTAGTGCACTTTTCACTTCAAGTTTGGTAGCAACTCTAAAAGCTAACAGGATCTTTGTATTTGTTTAAACAGCCCAAAAATCTCATAATAATTACCAATAACACAAAGAGGGTGTGCAATCTTTCTTGAGTACATCTTCATAATGATTTTTAGGTTTGTCACTTGCTGAAATAAGTCTTTCACATGTTTGCACCCTAAGTTTTAACATTATTATTTGTGGACAATCTATTAATTACTATAAAAGTCAGGATAAGTTCCTGGCTATAGATCTGAATTGGGTTCCTGGTGATATGATTGGTAAGGAACTTCGTGTGGTAAATGCTCCAGAAAAGAAGATTTTATATGAAATTTATAGACATAGAAAACATTTCAGGTTATTAAAAATCATTCAAGGGATGTGAATAACGCTATTTCCACATCTCCTCAATATATTTTTCCCTTTAGACATCTGTTTGAGAACTGCATTACACCTGCAAATTTCATTTTTTTTTTGAAACATTAGTAGAGGCCAAAACACCTTTTGAAACAAAGTGGCTCAGTGGAATTGAGAAGCACTAATGCACAGCTTTGAAAGAAAACAGATTTTGAAGGAAACAGGCATTTATCATAATATCAGTGATTCAGTTCTTCTTTTCTAATGGTCTTTTTATCCGTATTCATAGGCAGGACTGAGTTTATAAGCATGAGTTTTAACAGAAGAAGCAGATGTTTCTGATAGCTTGGAGAGCAGGACACTGTGCTATTAACTCAGATACCTGAAGGGCATAAATCTTGGCAGCTTCAAAGGCATTCGCATGTCTCTATGGTTTCCATAGGGAACCTCAACAATTCCTTCAACAGGTCAATATCAGATGGTTAAACTGGATGGGTGGGACAGCACTCCATGAGTTTCTGTTTGTTACATGATGTCTGCATGTGTCCAGCCTTCCAGAGTGCTATACCTTATTTATTCAGAAGAGATAAAATCCCATTCCCAAAAATTCTGGAGCCAAAACAGAGGAGACAGAGACATAGAATCATAGAATAGTTTGGGTTGGAAGGGACCTTAAAGATCATTGAGTTCCAACCCCCCTGCCAAAGGCATGGACCTCCCACTACATCAGGCTGCTCAGTGCCTTCTTCAGCCTGGCCTTAAACACCTCCAGAGAGGGGGCATCCACAACCCCTCTGGGCAACCTCTTCCTGTGTTTCACTACCCTCACTGTAAAGAATTTCTTTCTTACGTCAAGTCTAAATCTACCTCCTTCCAATTTACATCCATTGCTTCTGGTCCATGATAGGATGGAAGCAGGGAAGATGATGTAAATTTGGGTAACAGGCAGATGTGGGGCTGAAAACAGAAACCATATGTAGTAAGTCACATTCCAGTAACTGGCTCTTCAGATCACACTGCCAATAATGCCTTATTAAACACAGTGCTAGAGACAAAAGGGAGAGAGCACTTCCATGGCAGCAAAAGATCTAGAATCAGATCTCTATCCAGGAAAAGATTCAGTCTGAGAAGAACAAGCATACATCCCTGGCTGACTGTAAAAGGCAGCAGGGAGAGGAGACCACAGGACTGGAAACTTATTCTGAACCATAATGTTTCATTTCTTTACTTTAGTTTTTGATACATTATGGGAAATTAAGCTTCCAATTTTATCATATGCAACTAATATATAGCAAGACTTATTTATACTGCTAATAACTTCTCAGCCATATCCGTTTTGGTTTTTACTGCAGAAGAGCTACTTTCTTGATAAAGTTAAAAAATATAAAAAATCTGCTGCTTGGGGTTGTCTAGGAGCAATCTGCATCAGTGATTGGATTATGTACTAACAGCATTACTTATCCCCATCTGAGAGGTATCCTACAGGGAAAAGCTGCAAAGAAAGACACTGCATTAAGGGAAGATTTGGAAGTCTGATTGCATTCTGTTTCCATCTCTCTGCAGGGCTGGCTGTCAATGGCATTCAGAGCTGTGCAGCAGAGAAGGAAAAACAACTCTCTTTCTTTAGCATTGTGAGTCATCAGTGATTGAAAGCATCTTTACCCCAGTTTAAGGTCTGACCAGGGAGTGTGATCCAGGGTTCACAGAGAATTTGCATTGACTTCCTACAGGTCCAACTGTGATCTGTATTTTTTTCACTTGGAAACTGATTATTTCACAGTATCATGAAATTGAGGAGATAAAGTGTATAAATCTTACAGAGTAGATGTAGCTCCTAACTATGAGCATCCTCTCAAGCAGCAACTCTGGATCCAGATGGTATGCAATATTAAACAAGAGAATCTGGATCCAGATGGTATACAATATTAGACTAGTGATATCTCTCTAAGCACTTTCAAAAGTAATTAATATTACCATGGATTTCCTCCAGACTTCTTGCCTTTATATCATGAATATAGGGCAGTATGTTTCCTTAGGAACATAAGAAGCACTAAGAAACTTCCTCCCTTTCATCATCCAGTGATCCAGTAGGTCATGGCTTTAATTCTTAGGGTTGGAAGAGCCTGGCAGATTGCAACAGTTTTTCACTGATCAGATTCATTAAATAGTTTCTCAATTGTGGGATCACTTCCCCAGATGTCCCCAAAATTTGCATTGTAGCATCTTAACTCCATGTAAGAACCACCTAAAGACAAAAATTTACATAATTTACAGAATCTAAAATAGATGCATGAATAGACACAGAAATACATAAAAATAAATGATACAACAATGTGGAATAGAAGAAAATCTCTGTACTGGACAGATCCTTACTTTTCTCTCTAGGTATATTTCTAATGGTGTTTTTTTAAGTCTGAACATAGCATTATGAGTTTGGAAAACTAACCAGTATTGAATCTAACTGTCTACTGAAATGTTTTACCTGCATGAATGGGAAATAGGTGCATTGCTTGCAAAAGATAGGAGCAATTTAAAATCCTTCAATCTTTTTATATTACATATCACAGAGCAACAACTGGATGGAAAAACAAGAAGTAAAGATGAAAAATGCAAATATATTTACAAATCAAGCCCAAGATTTTTTCAGCAGAAGTTATTGCTCATGAAATAGGGAGCCTGGTGTCTATGTTAACATTTCAGGGTGAAAACCTCCATAAGTATCAGGTAATTTAACTCCAGGAAAGTAAATATGCAGCAACTGAATATCTGTACTCGGGATTCCATACACAAAATTCTTTTACTGTTTTCCTTTATGTAAAATAAAATTAGCATAGAATGCTCTTTGTGTAAGAAAAAATGTGTAGTGTTTGAACAAATGTGTATGCTTTCCATTGTTGATCACTTCTCCTCTAGGTTTTATTCAGGTATTTTAATGCTTAAAAAGTTCTAACATCCTAAGGGACTACTGAATAAGGTTTCTCAGCATCCAAACAGCATCTTCCTCTACATATTTACAGATTAAGGTCTTACTGGTACACAATCATAGTTACTATGTCTATGCTGGTATGTTTTTTTCCATTAACATATTTCCAAGTTTTTCTTTCAGCCATGAAATATAATCTAGGAAGATTGAAGAATAATGCAATTTTAGATTTCTTAGAATAATTATTTAGTCTGTTACACAAGATATTTGGCTCTATTGTTGATTTTTAAAAATTTGAGTTTTAATCTTAATTCTGCTATTTGCTTTTTGAAATGGGGCAGGTCACTTTAACTTCATCTTCTCTTATTGTTCTACCTTCAGTGAGAATTGCTGAATGTCCCAAACAAAGTCTCTAGTGTCACTCTCTTCAGAGCAACAGTAACAGCAAACAGCAGTGCATTATAAAAAAAAATACCTCAGAAAAGCAGAAGTGAGAATTTATATATTGCACTTTCAAATATTTAGACAATTGACAAACATTTCTCTTGTCTTTGCAGCCCTACAGCTGTTCGAACCAGGCTAGACTGTTTCAGAGCAAACAAAACAAAACAAAAACCCTCACACAGATTAAAATGTGCCAAGGTAATATTACAAAATGTTAGGCTTCTAAAGGAAATAAAATGATAGCCTTTCTGATTGAAGCAGCACTCACAGGGTCATCTAAAGATTTCAAAACAATGAAGACAAGTGCCAGAATATTTTTGAATTTATCATGACTGTGTAAGCAATAATAGAAGATAATATTGCTTCCAAAGTCAGAAATAATACTAATCAGCTGCAAAGGCATTTGTTTTTTCATATTTTCTTTTTTGTCTACCTACTTCTTGTCCTTCACCTTGCTGTGCCTCATTGATGAACAATACAAGCTTGGAAAATAATTTCTGTATTGTTCACATACTTTATTTCTTTTAAGATACAGATGGGCTCTGGATGAGTGAGGAGCCCTGCTTTGTGATGGGTTGAGCTGGCAAGCTTGTGACTGTATGTAGCATAAACCCACCTCAACCAAGACATCCCTTTCATGAGTAATGTAGGGTGAGGAAGAAGTGATCAGAGGAAAAGCCAAGAGAAAATGGAGTCTGACTGGTCACCTGATGGAGAAAAAGACATGTGCAGGCCAAGTGCACATGGTTCAAAGCAATCCCAAGCACAGATACAGGCGGGGTGGAGAGTGGCTTGAGTGCAGCTCTGAAGAGAAGGATTTGGGGGTGTCAGTGGATGACAAACTCAACATGTGTGCACTTGCAGCCAAGATGACCAACCAAATCCTGGGTTGCATCAAGAGGAGTGTGACCAGCAGGTCAAGAGAGGGGATTTTGCCCCTCTGCTTGGCTCTGGTGAGACCCCACCTGGAGTATTGTGTCCAGTTCTGGAGTCCTCAACATAAGAAGGACATTGAGCTGTTGGAGCAGGTCCAGAGGAGGGACACGAAGATGATCAAATTGGAAGGGGGTAGATTCAAGCTAGATATAAGAAAGAAATTCTTCACTGTGAGGGCAGTGAAACAGGTTGCCCAGAGAGGTTGTGGATGCCCCCTCTAAGGCCAGGCTGGACAAGGCACTGAGCAGCCTGACGCAGTGGGAGGTGTCCCTACCTATGGCAGGGGGCTTGGAACTTTATGATCTTTAAGGTCCCTTCCAACCCCAACTATTCTATGATTCTATATTGCTGCTCCACACACCTCCACTGCCCTGGGGACCCAGGTGAAGGCCCAAGTCTGGCCACCCAGCTGTGGGCAAGGTGGAGAGGAGCTGAGCTGTGGTTGCCCAGACTGCAGGCACTGCCCATTACAGGAGAACACCAAACAGCAGCCAAATGGGCAGAGAAATGATGAGGATTTTGGCAGGCCTATTGAGGGCACCAGCCAACACGTGCCAGCTCAGCTGCCTGTAAGAATCCCATTGTGAATTTTCTAGGCCAAATGGAAAAGTCAGAGGCCCCCATAAAAGAGGAAAGACACCAGGGAGCCCGTAGGGGCTTTCTGTTATTGCAACTGATGCGAATGTCCCGGTATTAGTTGCAGCTGCCGGCTGGATGAGCTATAACAAAATTGTATGTTTCCTCTTCAAACTTATGGCAATAAATGGGAGGAAGGAATATTTGTGCTTGTTCTGCTGGCTCTTTGGGGAACCACAGACATCATCCCAATGGGCAAGAGATCTGCGTCATTCATTACTCTTGTATAATGACTGCAAAGACATAGCCAGTATGTCTAAGCTTCCATCAGCCTTTGAAATCCTGTGTCACTCAGACAACACAACTCATTTTACAATTACCCATTTGGGAGGGATACATTTTGGTATAAATAGGACACTCAAGGGTTTGGTCCAGACAGTTAAAATCACCATATAGATTTGTGCTCTTTTTAGGCAACACTCACAAATCACCTTTGGCAAGAGAGGAAACTGATGTTTTTCCTCTTTTTACAGAATCACAGAATGTCAGGGATAGAAAGGGACATCTAGACCACATCACATAGGAAGGCATACAGGTGGGTTCTGAATGTCTCCAGAGAAGGAGACCACACAGCCTCTCACCCTCACTATGAAAAAGTTTTTTGCTATATTTCTGTGAAAATGTATTTTCTCTTTCCTTTCCTTTTCCCTTTTTCCTTCCCTTTTTCCTTTTTCTCCTTCCCCCTTACCCTTTTCCCTTCTCTTCCTTTTCTCTTTCCTTCCCTTTCCTTTTTTTAAATACACAACCGTGGTGGGTGACTGGTTACTGAAAACCATAAGCTCACCATTCTAGGAAGTTTAACACTGGGATTAAAGCAGTCTGACTACCCCTCATTATTAAATTCACTTGTACAAGATACAATCACATTTTTCTGCTTCTGGTTTTCCACTGGGCAAATTTAATGCAATGTAATGAATGCAGAAAAACATTCAGCTTCATATACATGGGGGTTTTTTTCCTTTTTTTTTTTTTTTTTTTAAGCTCAGAATTGTTATCCCTCTTGTTGAGACCATCAACTGAATTCATGCAGTCATGATCAGAACATGAGCAACATTATGTGCCTATTAGTGATGTCCTCTGCTTCTGTTATCCACCCAATCCTTAGATGACATTCATTGATGTAATTACACTGGAGAAAATGGAATGACACAGGAATAATTTAGCTGAGAATCCACCCTACTGAATACACTTGAAGAAGGCAGTTTTCAGCTAAGAAGTGATGCCAAAGAATAGAGTACATTTTTTCAAATTGGCATTGAAAATCCCCATAAATAATGGGATGCTCAGTGTAATATTCATCACCATTGGAAAAGGATTCTGATTTAATCACAACGCCATACCTAAATCTCTACCTGAATCTTGCATGTAATTATGCTGAAGAATAAATTTTTGTATTCCCCTAACTCCACCTCCACTTAGGATTCAGGCAGAAAATAATGAGCTTTAGCAGTAGGAAGGTGTTTAAACCCTTTCTGATCTTGTAGAGGTAGAAACAGCACAAATGAGACAGAGCTCTGATGTGTGTGGCAGCACAGGCTGGGCTTTGGGCAAAGAATTGTTTCTACACACTTGATTTGCAGAGCACCTACTCTCCCCACATTTGTTTGTCTGATTTTGATGAGATACACAATGAAATGGCACATCCAAGGAAAGACTTAAAGCTTTGCCCATGGCAGTTTTGCACCTAAGCCAGCTGTAGCAAATTATGTCCTATCAGAGCCATCACGGACAGCAACAAAGGCAGCAGCAAATGCCATAAGCTAAAGATGTCAGCACAGACCATTCAGGGCTTGAACTGAAGCCCACTGCAGGCTTTCACATCACATCAAAAGGCTTTGGATTGGCCTGCTGAACACAGATCTCATCGTGAGGATTTATCCTTCGCCTGGCTCCCTCCTTTTCCCAGCTGACAGGAGCCTAAAAGGAGAGAAGCACATTTTCAAGCAAACAAGATCATGTGCTACAGCTACTCCCAGCTACAAAAGGACATAATAAAGCATTTTGGAAGCACAACATTTCAAAATTAATTTTAGTCAACTCTTTCCCATTATACAGGCTATTGCTGTTTTTAGATCCGTTCTGACTATAACCAATGTGAGCAAATCATGTCAGATTTTAGCAAACAAAGTAATTGTGGGCTTTCAAACAGCTCTTTAATGAATGCCACTTTGGTACACACAAAAAAACCCAAGGAGCACGGCCCTCAAGAATCCTTAACACTTCAGTAAAGCTTCTTCAGTTCAAATATGAGCTGGCAAAGGAGTGAAAACAGTTGGATGCACATTCAACCCGAGAAAAATACAGGTTAATTTGGCTCAAACTATGCCATACTGGAAAAGGGCTGAGCTAAGCCAAAATTCCTTTCATTTGCTAAGGACTAACACTGAGAACTTTGGGAACTACCACAGCTCAGCTGGCCCTCCATAATCTGCTGAACTGTAGTTTGTACCTTTGTTTGCTTTCTGCTGAGAATCTTGAGGATGAGGATAGATGGAGAGGCTTAGGCATTAAATAATTCTCTTGGGAAGATAAAGCATGCAGCTCAGCACCAGCTGAATGAGAAGCAAGAAGGGCCTATAATGGCAAGGAGTGATATTCTGGTTGTCTGACAGAGTTGCACGAAAAATTACAGGGAAAAAAAAGCAAAGACTGGGGAATTATTTAGACCAACCAAATTAAAATGGATACCTTGCTTTGAGTGGGAATAACTCTGATAAAAATATCTCTCCATGTCTTCTGTGGCAAGTTTTCCACAGAAAAATATTACCTATTTTTCATGTAGTAAAGAAGTCTGGAATCCAGCTTTTGAAGAGCCCATATTCCTGTTTTTCAACCTCTTTTTAGTTAAGGTTTCCTCCATTTTTGTAGGTTAGAAGTTCTCTTTTCCTGCTAATATTCTGGATTTTTACCTTTGTGGTGAACATTCATTGGCATATGTGATATAAGTAACAGCAAAATCCCACTTGGCAGCACATCCCTTCTTTATATTCACTGTGCCTGGCAAGCAGCACTAATAGCTTTGGAAAACAGGCACTTTACCTCTGAATACAGTGAGGTCTGACCTTTCCACTGGTTTTAAACAGGCTTAATACCATGTGTGCTCTTAATTTTTAACAGATAAACAGATAAATATTCTACCTACTCACACTTCACCTTTTCAATGCTGCAATTCCATAAAGAGCAGCTGCCAGATATAAATCCATGGGTGGTTTTGTGCTATTCACAGACAAAGCAATTTCTCTTCCTGGTGTGCTGAATATCCAAAGCATTTTGACACCTTCCAGGATGAAAGGTATGATGTAAAGTGATTCTCATGACTGTACCATCGATCCCACCTAAAAGTGCCTGAAGGATCCTTCATTATCTTGTTAGCTGCAAATGTTTGGTTTTGCTATTTTAATTATACTCCTAGCTTCAGTTCCTTCCTTTAGACCTTTTTCCTATCAATTCACCTGTCCCTTTTTGTGGTTTGTGCTATAGGGAGAAGGTAAGCAGCAAAACCCTTTGACCACATGCAGTCTGAAGACAATAGTATGCTCTAATCACTTCTGGAAAGAAAGAAAATGGGAAAGGAAGCTACATGAAAAGAAGAATTATTGTGACACATATCCACATGATGTTCTTTCCATTTGCCAGCAAAGCCTGTGGGAGGAAATCAGAGACCTCTGAACTTTGTTAGATCTTTCCTCAGAGGAATATAAACAGTGTGTTGACCTCCATGTCCTGCTCTAGTTTTCCCTCTGCCTCACTCTGTTGTTCCCTGTCAACCATGACTCTTTAGGGTAAATACCTAAAACTTTGTTAGCAAATATTCTGGTTTTCGATTGTTGAGCCTTCCAACAAAGCTTCCAAGGGCAAAGCATGGTGTTTTCTTGTTGGACCTACTTATCAGCAAGCTTTTCCTTCATTTTAACACATCCTTTTACATCTAGTGATAAGAAAGGGGAGTGGGAAGGAAGAAAGATTATTAATTGGAAATTGAAGGAAGCACATGAAATAAAGTTTTGGGATGTCAACTGAAAATCACAGCTTTTGATAATGTCTTCTAACTTAACACATAGTTTCATTCATCTCTGACTTTTCATTTCTTCAAATAAGTGCTAAAAAATAATAGTTTTCACTTTCCAAAGGAAGAAGGAAACCCAGCTGAGTACTTTAGCTTTCACTTGCAAAGGAATATCATAAAGGGGATGCACAGACACAAAATGGCTGTAAAAACAAATTTCTCAGATGCATAGTTAAAGAAAACCACAGAAACCCCAAGAAATTTATCACCTAGACACATCAAGTGACATTCATCTGCCCTGGCACTGGTGCCAGTTGTTAGTGTTATAATTCTGTGTTGTCAGTACATTGAAACAGGCACCTCTGGGAGACAACTGTTTTCATCCAGAGACACGTTATATGACAGGGCACATGAATTGCCCTTTGAAGATGCTTATTTTTCTCATTAACTGCATCCAGACTCCAGAGTAACAGTCTGAAGTTTAGCTATTCCACTAAAGATATCTTAAACAAGGACAGGTCAAGCTTACTGAGAATGATCCTCCCATATGAAATCCAGGTGTCTAACTGATCAGTTAAAAAGCTCTAGAATAGCCAGAAAACTCCAGTCAGCATCAATTCAAGCTCAGAAAAGGGAAAAAAAAAAAAGGCAAGGAAGATTGGAATTTAAAATATATAGCAAGATTCCAAGTAAAACAAAATTGTGACAGTAAATAGGAAATACTAGGCTAGAAAGTGGCAAAAAAGCTAACCTCAGCCTATACAAAGTCACCTTCGAATAGTTACAGACAGTTCATGCTGCAGGGAATGAGTTCCAGAGTCTGAAAATGTCACTTTATGCATTGTTAAAAACTTCTGTCTTCAACATAACAAATAAATGGGAAAACACTACCTGTATTATAGCAGAAATGAACTGTATGCTTGGGTTTTCTATTTTCAGTGTTACGAATGCATGCCCAAGGCACTTAGCTATTGAGAGAAACAGAATATTGATTTAATTTCCATGTCTTCCTTTAGACAAAAACCTTCCATAAGACACAACTGACTATCACTAATCAAAAAGCAGGCAATGTCAACTAAAATACAGCAGCCATTAGATCTGCCTTTATCTTAAAAAGAACATAGTAAATTCCCAGTCACACTGAGAAAGCCTGTAACCTTTAAGGAGGTCTGGAAAAGGTCTCTCAAAAACTGGCTTTTTCAGTGGAGCCTTTCAAGTACTAGAATCAAGATCAACCTGACTTCAGACTTTTGGTAAGTGGCATGAAATATGAAACATGTTGGTAGGCTAGAGGTTCTCAATGCATCTGGGGGCAAAGCACTCATCCTTTCTAATACTCAACTTACTAAAAACTCCATGGGAATTTCAGAGAAGTCAAAAAGACTATGGAGAAAATCATGCTGGGTATTCCTGGAAGGCAATTAAAATGCAATGCAATCATCAGGCACAGTCATCCTTGGTTCACAGAAGGAAATTCCTATGTAACTAATTTGATATTCTTCTATGAAAACATCACCCACCTTGTGGAGGAAAAGAAAACAGTGGATGTACCTTTCATGGATTTCAGTAAGGCTTTTGATACTATCCCTCCCAGCATCCTTCTAGACAAGTTGTCCAACTGTGAGATGAGTGAGCTCATGATGTGCTGAGTGAAGAGCTGGTTCCATATCAGCAGGGCAGGATATCCTTCCGGGAAAAGGGCAAAGCAGTTTTCAATCCACTGGTTTGCCTCCACAGCAAGGATTCATGTGCCTGGTATAATTAATAATAATGTCACTGCCCCTCAGAGAGTAAAAGCTGTTCAGCTTGTTATAATCATGGTATATCAGAGCATCCTGGACAAGCACCAGGCTATCCCCCTGATGCCAGTGTATTATCAGCAGGAAAAGGGGACTACCCCATTTTGCCCAAGTCATTCTGTTGAGACAGATATTAACATTTTAAGCATAGAATTATAGAATCATGGAATAGTTTGTGTTGGAAGGAACCTTAAAGATCATCGAGTTCCAACACCCCTGCCATAGGCAGGGACACCTCCCACATCTAAGAATGATTTTGGAATATCAAGTCCTGCTAGTATTCAGTGGGACTGGACTGCTCATGTTTCAAACTGAGCTTAAAAATGAGCTTCAATGTTTTCTAGAATCCTTCTCTGAACCAACTTAAAGGTCAAACACCCCTTACTTGCTTGAATGTACCAGGGACAGACAAGAGTTCAGCTCTAAAAGCTGCCTCCAAAGACTCTTATTTTTAATGCAATGTGAATTCAGGGGTGGCTTGTAGCTACATGGTTGTAAAGTCAGAATAACTTTACTTGTGTGTCTTCTTAAGAAGCTGTAATTCCCAGCTGCAGTGCAGGTAGACATTCACTCTTGACATTAAGGGGAATTTAGGCTCCACAATTTCAGCTTGCCTGAAGTACTGTACAATCAATCACCTGATTTCCCAGTTTATCTCATTATTGTTCAAAAATGTTTTATTTATCCGCTTCCTGCCTCCACTTAATAACATTTGTAATGCCTTATGAAATTAGTTTTTGAAAAACACAAAGGAAGGAATGGAAAGAGGACCTCCTATTGCCTCTCCAAGTAATCAAAATCCGAATCTAAATAGTTCTATGGCAACAGACTGAGAAAAGTATGCTTTCAATTACTTTATTTCCATGTATAAACTGCACATCCAAATCACGTTGTGTGAATAACTAAACAATAGAGTTTTTTTTGATGCGTTGGTTGGTGGGCTTCTTTTTTTGGAGGGGGGGTTACAGATAGGTAGGTAATAAACAAGAAGTGGATAATAATTCAACTCACCCAGCATCACCAAACTTTTCTCATTATGCTCTGAGCAACAGCAAGGTGGGGAAAAGAGCAGATCATCATGTCTGATGAGTATAATTACACTGTTTCAAAAAAGGGAGGAAATCCAGGTTTATCACTACACCTGGCTTTTTTTTTTTAATAGATACCTTTAAATTCTGCTGAACATGCAGCAGCAGAAAAATTATTCCTTCTTGCTGTTTGATGGCCTTCAGTAATGCTTAAGAAAAATTGTTTTCCATTCCACTGAACTGTAAAATAAACAAAACAAACCCTTCACTAAATGCTCTAAAGGCCAAAGGGTCTCAGTGAATGAACTTCAAATGGCTGCTTTGCTCATCATAGAAAATAAACCCCATTATGTGATTGTGTTTAGAAATGGTCTAACGTATTTTTTGGAGCTATGGCTTTTTAAAATAATAAGGTTTGGAAATAAATAATAAACCAGTGAAAAGGTAGAAAGTAAGTTGCTCCCTAAATCTAAATACAAATGTATTTCAATGTCATTTTCCATACTCAAAGAAATGCATAGAACTAAAGCAGTTCTATCACTGATAGTGAACGTTATGTTTCCCTGTACTTCTCAGCTTACTTTCATTCCTTTCATGAAAGAGAATTTCATGACCTTTTCAGTTTTAGCCTCAAGACATAACTGAGCTATTCTTTTCATATAGAAACCCAAGACCCCAGCTGGCTAGCATGAAAGCTAACTTTGCCAACAAATCTCTAAGAAAACGTGTGATAATGTTCATCTGTATTTTGGCTTTGTTTTTTTTTTTTTTTTTCCTCTTTTTACGGAAGCTATCAATGCATCTAAATATAACAGTTTTCTGTAGTTTTTTAGGTTTAACCAGGGCCATCTGATACCAAACATTAATTAACATGCTTTCCTGGGTGTTATAGGCTAATAAAAGATTGAATCTACAGTAGAATTATAAGACTTTCTGGTAACTGCTTTACTTTTACTGCATCTGTTAGAAAATGTATTGCTCAAACCTGTTGTATCTGTTTTGTTGTAAGCTCCATTAGGTGATGATTTTCAGTCTCACAGCAGGGTTTCTGAGAGCTTCACTGTGAAGTTTAACTTTTACAAGGGATTTCTTTATAACCTACAAACAATCACAACAGAGGTTTTCCTCAGAAGATTCTGTCAAGTAGTTTTCTTCTACCGGTAAATTCAAAGTCCTCAGATTACCTATTAACAACGTTAGTAAGAAATGAAATATAGAAGGCATGATTGAAAATCCAGGGATGAACTACACATAATACTCTTCAAAAAGGACTTTGGGACACTAAGACATCTAGAAGAGCTATTCAAAACCTGCCCTTGAATCCACCTTTTTTCAGAGACATTCAAATTCACTATCCCTCTGGTTTTCATCAGAGCTTCTGACCAAGACATTCATGGTGCTAAAGTGGATACAGCTACTTGGAAAGCCTGTTTGCAGCCTTCCAGATGTAGCTGCCACCCACATAATCCCACTGCAGCTCTGGGTAAGAGCAGGTTTATACTTTCTACAGGATGAGACTTTCAGCTATTTGGGTTGTGTACAACCATCATCTTCAAGAAAAACTGGCAAGTCAGATGGATCCATGGAAAGGATTTGTTCATCAAGACATACCCTGGAGCAAGCTGAGGGAGAGGAATACAGCTTTTTTTCTAACACTTCAGAAGTAGTGTCTGTGATGCAAATTTCAATAAATATTACTTTCTCAGAGAGTTTTGTGGAGCTTCTATTAAGACCACTGGAGCAATTGAGCTGAGTCCTATCACATCCTACCTACATCGCACAGATCCTTGTCCAACATCAGATACTCTAAATAGGTTCCTTAGAAAACTGTCATTAAAACCTTTTGGTTGAAAAGGTGCCAAATTGCCTGTAATTCAGTAGCACTGTAGAGCAGTGTGTTCTAGATCACGGAAAATTCAGAAACTGCAAGAGGTCATGCATTCAATTCTGCCTCAGAAAACACCAGACAAGCAGCTGGAGTGCAAGCAGGCAGTGCTTAACTAGATAGAGGAAAAGACAACACCACTGTTGAGGCCATCAGTAAATCATTTCATGTCGTGCAAGACAGAACACATCAGTACTGATCAGATGTGGAGGACAATTCACAATACAAAGGAAAGGCAATGCTAAACAGTTATCTGAGTATGATATGGTCATAGGAGAACATCTCACATAGATAGGTAGTACTGTCAAAGTGGAATAGAAGTCTTTCAATGTCTATTCTTATCTATGCTGCAGGATTGAATTTGGACATGGAGATTTAGAATGATAGAATAGTTTGGGTTGGAAGGGATCTTAAAGATCATCAAGTTCCAACCCCCCTGCCATAGGCAGAGACACCTCCCACTACATCAGGCTGCTCAGTTGCCCCATCCAGACTGGCCTTAAACACCTCCAGGGAGGGGGCATCCACAACCTCTCTGGACAATCTATTCCAGCATTTCACTACCCTCACTGTAAAGAATTTCTTTCTTATGTCTAGCCTGAATCTATCCCTTTCCAATTTACATCCATTATTTCTAGTCTTCCCATCACACATCTTACTAAAAAGTCCTATCCCTGCCTTCCTGTATTGATAAGTTACTATGAGGTCCCCCCTGAGCCTTTTCTTCACCAAGGTGAACAACACCAACTCCTTCAGTCTGTCTTTATAAGGCAGTTGCTCTAGCCCTCTGAAATATAGGGAAATAAGAATATTTTTTAAACCTCTGCAAAAGATTCACATGAAAAATTCAGCACATATTGACACCTTGTGTGTTTTTCTAAAATTTTTTATGGCTCTGGTTTCTTCGGTTGGCTCCAGCATGAACTGGTCATCGGAAGGAACAGTTGAAGCAAGTGTCATCAAATGAAGCATCAGTGACATCAAAACTCACACTACTCTTACAGCTTTGCTTGTAGCACTAACAAATAGCTTCTGACCTTTCAGTCCAATCTTCACAACATGCATGTGAATAAAGCAACACCTAATAACACTCTTTCTTCTTGACTTACCAGATGAAATTCTGTTCTGTACCAGTAGATATGAAATTTTCATACCAGTCAGAAGTAAACATATGCTAAATCCAGAAAGCTCTGTTTCTGAAGGAAAAAAATAAAAATTACATTCCTTCTCTGGAATGGAAGTAGTTGTACTAATAAATTAAGAAGTTACATACAAAATTTAGAGATGCTACTAACTCTGAAAACTCAGATAACTCCCAAAGAAGTAATATGTCTGTCATACATTTCTCGTGGGTTATGGTGCCATTTGACAACCAGAGGAGACCTTTAAAAAGAGAAGATCTTTTCCAGATTACTCTTTCAGTACTCCCACAGAAGTCAAGACCTGAGCAGCTTCTTAAATGCTGACAGAAGGATCAGTTAGCACTTCAGCACATTTTTTTATGCACTTATGACCTACAAACTTGCTGTGGAACCCAGAATAGGTTTTATGCCCAGTCAATACAAAATTAGTGACAGCATATTAGAAGACCCTGACAACGTTTGAAGAGACTTCACGTCTCACGTTCAGAACACATGAAAATTCCTGGTGGACTATGGACTTTTGATGAAAATTAAAGATTCAGATTTTCTATGGTCTAAAGATAAGTTAGTGCATCAACTTGCAGTGGTCCATGGACACTAGTTTCAAGCATCCATGCTACTTGTGTTTTAGAAATGTATGACTTTGGCCAAAGTAGTTTTCATGTATTTACATCATTTCAGATTGTCAAGGAATCTATCAGTGTGGACAGCATCCAACCCTGAGATTATGTATTTTACAATTATAGAAAATGCCATAAGAGCCAAAATGATAGTAGCTGCCCATCTATAAAGCCTCTGTTTCTATGCATACTATATAATCAGAGGAACAAACAGATGAGATCCTTCCTTAAACATAACTGCATGAGATGGATAAGAGGAGACTATTCAGTAGCATTGTTATAGAATTAAAGAAGAGTTTGGGTTGGAAGGGACCTTAAAGATCATCAAGTTCCAACCCCCTGCCATAGGCAGGGACATCCCCCACTAGACCAGGCTGCTCAGTGCCTGGCTTTAAACATGGTATTCATCTTTTTGCTGATCGAAGTGAAACAAAAATGTTCTTAGACATATGTTCTGTAACCAGTTCAGAACTCCTATTCTATCAAATCTCCCAATTCCAAAGCCTTTAGTATCCTGGAGATCCATAATCTTCCCACCCTAAGTATCCTTTTCTTCATCAACAGACCTAGAAATATTTTTTTCCAATCTTCTGTTTTACCTTGTATCAACTTTTCTCTCTGATGAATCCCAAACACCCTCATTCCTCCTAATTCAGGGCCCTAATGCCTGTCTTAGTCTGAGCTCAGTCTACATTGTGCTCCATTCCACCTCCTACATTTTGCTCTACCATGTTCACTCTGCAGCCACATCCCAATGATACCAAATTCACACAAATCATAGAATCATAGAATAGCTGGGGTTGGAAGGGACCTTAAAGACAATCAAGCTCCAACCCCCCTGCCATAGGCAGGGACACCTCCCACTACATCAGGCTGCTCAGTGCCTTGTCCAGCCTGGCCTTAAACACTTCCAGAGAGGGGGCATCCACAACCTCTCTGGGCAACCTGTTCCACTGTTTCACCATCCACACTGCAAAGAATTTCTTTCTTATATGTAGCCTGAATCTACCCATTTCCAATTTGCATCCATTAGTCTGTATACCTCAGCCTGCACTCTCTCCTTCTTTTATGCACCTACAGCCCACCTTTGGATTTCAATTCGGAATTGTAATATTCAGACTTTAAGTCCCACCTTGAGAGAAGCTGAAAAGGTGAGGAGAAGATTACATAGCTGATAAAGACAATCTATTGCATCTGTACATCTCTACTGGAGTCTGATCTTTGGTCCAGAGTTGCCTGAGTTGGGCGTTTAATTTAAAGAATAAAGTTTTGTTTCATTCTGAGCTGTTTTGCTACTATATAATTGGGAAAGGAAGTGAGAATAATATTTTGAGAGTGTTTTGATTTCTGGTGAGAGTTCATATTGCAGTTTATGAGTTCTGCTAGCATTAACCATTAAAGGTTGGAATTTTAGAGCTCTCTCTACTGGCACTTCATTCACATGCATTAAGAAAACCTGAAAGTATCTAGAATGTGCATTCAAACTTATGATTTTCACACAATTCAAATAAACAATGTAAAATAAGGAAATACCTACAAAAGTCACCAGGAGATCAGCTTGCAATCTTACACTTAAGCAGCTCTGTGACTTTTGTCAAAATACTTCTATCATTCAGAGGAATATTTCTATAATAAGTAAATAAGGCTTCTTGTTTTCTATGAGCTAAAAAAAAATTCTTATTTCCTTTAGGCCTTTCCTTTAAGCCTCTTAGAGTCCATAAAGGTGAACCAACCACTATTATCTTCCTAAAACTTTAAAAAAATATTTTTGGTGACATTATTTTACCAGGTCTGTTGAAAAAAAAAAAAAAAAAAAAGAGCAGGTTAAATCAGAATCAGGTCTCTGCAGAAAGCTGGCAAATAGGGTTCTAATACATAATAGGCAGGTTTTTTTGGATGGATAGCATCTCTGGTCAGCTTTGTGTTTATGGCTCAGTACTAGTGAAACATTTCATTTTCACATCTTAAAAGATCATTTCAAGGCTGAACAAACACAGCAGATTCAGCAGCAGCTAGAATACAACTACTACTGTTCACCCTTTGGAAAGTTTATGAAAGCACTGGCATGGTTCTGATATATTAAAAGGTCTTCTGAAGCTCAGAGAGAATACAGTAATGTAAAATCAAGGGTCTGGTCTGACTGAGTGGATAAAGGGCCATCCTTTTATACTGGGGACCTAAATCTTTCAAGCTGCTATGTGGTATAGAATGGCTTTTATGGCCATTGGCTAGTGGCTGCGAATTTGTATCAACAAAAGTAACATAATTCAGACCAGGAGAGAAGAAGAAATCAAAGTGCAACAAGGCCTGTATTAAAAAAAGGCAGTTACTCTCTTGGAAATAGTCTTGAACCTAACACAGAACTCTTGGTCTCAGGAGAGAGTTCAGATCACAATTTGCATTCAGAAGTTGCAGTTTGACTCAGCTCCATACAACCAACAGATTTTAGACTTTACATGGTTCATATCTTACATGACATCACTACCAGAGCACCAGAACACCTTAAATTTTAAGGCAAATTAACCCTTTGAGGTAAGGGATATTTGGAGGAAGACTTTACTTACATTTGCACATTTTCTATCCAGAATATCTGGAGTGCTTAAAATGTGCTGGCATTAAAGCAGAAAAACCAGTAGTTCATAAAAAGTCTGAATTTCAGCATGCAAGCTCTGGCAGTCCTTGGGAAGCAGGCCAGCACTCCAGATCTGCCTCAGGGCATGCCAGCTCATCTCATGCATATGTTCCAGACTCAGTCCTAGGAGAAGGTAACTTGATGCTGTACACAAGATTCAGGCTAAGGTCACAATGACAGAACAAAATCACTCTTCCTCCCTCAAGCCCCCCATCTCTCAGCATCACATCTTTAACATCCCTCAACTTTCCAATTCAGGAATGTGGACAACACACCTTTGGGCACCTCCACAATTTCAAGAGAAGACAAAACCTTTCTTATTGCTCCAGTGGTTTTCTACAGTCATCCTCAAGTGAAGTGGGAGAAGGGAAACACTACAGAATGCTATTTTCAGTCAGCTGGCATTCTGGCTGCTCTGTTTCTCACTGGTGGGTGGAGTGAAAGCTGTTTTAAGCAAAGCATTGCTCCCTCCAAGTGACCAGATGAGCAACTGTACTGCTGTGTTCCTAACTGGTATCTACTTCTAACATATCTTCACAAATATTTTAATTGACAACAATTAACTGCAATAATAAGTAGAAAATGGCAAAAAAATTCTTAGGACTGCATTCTTCCACATGTCCAACTGGATTTAATGCCAGATAAAATGCTGGTAAATCTGGAATGAGCAATCCATGTCTTAAGTGCATGCCCCTGAGCACACCTACATTGTCCTATACTCAAAGGATTTTTTTCTTTTCTAAATGCTTATCCTCTGATCAACTCATAAATAATAAAGTCACTTTCCTCCTGATTTTAAATTAGGAAACTTAAATGAGTAATATTTATATTTAATTCTCTCTCATGAAAATTCCCATTGAGTAGCACACCTTCTGTGGAATGTTCAGTTCTGTGACAAAGAAAATGTCAACAGGTAAATCTCAGTTTCATCGGACCCTGTAAACTATCTTCTACAGTACACAAGTCACTGTCTGTCATTGTTCAAAGAATAAGAAATATTCCTCCTGTATTTGAACTTTAAAAAACTCTAATATTATATAGGATAATCATTAATGTTTTTTTCTTCTATCTAATTTTCCAAACCCTTTTTAAGTTCTATTTCATCCTTTGGGCAGTATAAAAATCTCCTGAAATTGAATTCTTGAGTCGAAACGTGCTGTGTGAGAAAAGCACTTCCTTATATTTACCTTAAACAAGCAGCCTGCTAATTTCATCAGTTGGCCCCCAGTTCTTCAAACATTGTCAACAGTGAACACAACAGTTCATCTACCCTGTTCTGTTTATGATTTTATGCACTCTGTAATTTTTTCCCTGGGTAATTTTCTCACCAAAGACCCATAATCCCAGCCTAATTGCTCTTCACATAAAAATCTCTTCATATCTGATCTCTGCTGCCCTTGACTGTTTCAAAATTTGTTTCTGCTAGAAAGAAGAGGGGCATGAACTTCATACAGTATTCAGGACACGAGGTGATCCTGGCTTTACAGAAAGCAAAAGTGATGTCTACTATTCTGTTCCTGATGCTTTCTCTGGTGTTCTCACAGTATTCAGCTTTCACTGAGCACTTTCCAAAGAACTAACCATGATAGCTCAAAACGTCTTTCCAAAATACTTATATCTCATCTCTGAAGTCATGGAAGTGTAAAAATAGTTTGGATTATGCTTTTTTCTCTTAGAAGCACCAAATTTTGTTGCCCATTTTCTCTCCAACCACTCAAAATCACCAGATCCATTTAACCTTTTGTTGTCACTATCAGTTTCTGTCAGCAGTCTTGGTCACTGCTTTAATCACCTACTCTTACAACTAATTTGAACAGTGCAGACCTTACCAAGACTCCACTTGTGACAGTGGTGACAACCTCTTTACATTTAGAAAACTGTACATTTACCCCTACACATTACTCCTCATCTTTTCACCTACCCTTCTGCTCTCCCCACTAACTATAGCTAATCTTGCATGCAGCTGACAGGAATTTCATACAGGATTCTAGGTCCATTTTTTCCAATTACAGAGTGCTGTTGATTTTATTTCATGAAACCTAATATATAGCCACTTCTCTGGAATTTTAGAGCCCAGCACCAGTAGCAAGCTGAACCCATATGTTCTGTTTAGTCCTGAATAATAAGATACCTCCTTCTTTGTACCACTGCTGTTGAACACAAGTCAGGACAGACATACTGAGTATGAACATGTATCAGCAACATTTTATTCCCAGAAAATGGGAGGAAGACTGCAGACTTCAAAAAAGACATCAGACAGTACTAGCAGTCAGCAGCTAGTTCCTGACTCTCCATTCAATATGTTTCCCCATACCCATTAAGTATATCAGAAACCCCCCTATTATCTCCATGGTGTATCTTAAATTTCTATCTAATTTCTATTCTAATTAAGTTTTTTTCTACTCTGTGTTACATATACAGCACAAAGATACAGTAGCTGAATTACTATTTTGCAGGGTTTAATTTGGTTTGGTTTTTTTCTCCCATTTTCTGGTCCAAACTTCCTCATTTCTCCTTCTCCTTGGATTTTTCTACAAGGAAATATTCAGCTTAATATGCCAGGCAAATTGTCTTGCAAATTTGGATGAGGCCATCAAAAATCAGAAAGAACTGTACATAACAAAGCTTCATGTTTAGAAAATCAATGCTTTCTTTCATCAGACATTATCTGTTCCTAATAAAAAGAGGTATTTTAACTAGCAGTCAAAGCATATGTATGTCTACTCCATTTGTATGGCTACCCCATCCCAGCAATTCACATTTCCACTGAGCATCTTGAGGATAAGAAGAGACATTAAAACCTAGTGGTGTGACAACGTTGTGGAGGTGTATTAACTTAGTAGGCTTTCATGCTGACTCTGCAGTGATAAAAATGAGATGAACCAGTGGGTAAAAAATACATAGAGACATAATAACCAATCTGCTTCTTTCCTACTCATCTCTGGCTTCATGAAGCTGAAAATCTCACTGGTTCAGCCTGGGGAAAGAAATCTTTTCATAATCCTGCAAGAGTTTGCAATCTACCATACAAATCAAAGTAATATGGTAATCAGCAGATAAGCACAATAACACATGTGGTGTTAAATGAAGTCTCCTGTTTTCTCATGGGGAGGAACAGAGGGACTTATTTGTTCAATATACCATTATAAAATTATCTACTTTTAGGAAGAAAAAAACCCAACAGAGAGTGCATTTTAAATTCCTATCTTCTGCTTTTTGTGTTAAAACTTATTGATGAATAATTTAAAACTGTGTCTTAGCTATTCTCCTCTCCCTATAAAAATGTAATTTGACTTAATTACATGTCATCACAGTAATAATAGCAAAAGAAAACCACTCCGTGAATGAGTAGAGCGTACAATGTTTTATAAAAAGTCCAGAAGACATTATTTTAATTTAAACATAGTGGGGTTTAGCCCTGGAAATTCTTCTATTAAAAAAATTGTTCCCAAGAATTTCACAGGCCTCCTACCAGTTAAGGGATTTGCACAGCAGATGAATACAGAGGGTGACAGCAGCCTTGGTTAAAGGCTGACAGGCTGATCATGAGGATTTTATGCACTCATTTTGAGAACTTAAGGTTGCTAAGGACTATTTTAAGCATCATAAACAGAGGGGATGGAAAAATTCTATTAACCCAAGGCAAATCTATTTAATTGACCCCTGCCCTTCCCACGTCAACAAATCCATGCTGCACAATTAATTAAAACCAGAATTAGCAACAGCCTTTGCTATTGTTTCTTCAGCCAAGTGGAGAAATGTGGATTGACCATTTCAAATGAGATCACACGAAGACAGGACTTAGAGCTGTCTCCTACATCCAAATTCATACACACATTTTCAACAGAAGCTAATCAGATTGGATACATACACAGTCACTCAGAGGTGTAAAGTTATAAATAGCACAGCCAAGGGCAATAAATATTGCATCATCTAGGACAGAGGATGACATTTCTGATTTTGTTAAGCTACAGTTGCACTTGTCACCAAGCAGACATTCTACTGCAAATTCTAACAGCCACAGTGGCTAAAACTACCTATTGTGGTACTGAGAGAGATAAGTGACTACAGAAGATGAAGGCAACAGCTTCTACACTCTATGTGTGCAACTCTTTCTCACGTGAAAACTACAGTGCTCCTCTGTAAAAGGAACAATTTCTGGTTTTTTTAAGTTACCAGTTGCTCAATGGGCTGCAGCTATTGCAAAAAGGTCTAACTTTTGTTCGTCAGAGTTAATTTAACAAAGTCCAAATAATCCAAGCTACAAAGTGAAGCTCTCCTTTCAAAAACAACCAAAGATTTGGGACAGTCTCCTTCAAAGGTTTGTGTTAAAAGAGGAAAAGTAATCCAAACCTTCCTTGCCAAACCAGCAAGCCAAGTCATTGAGAGCTCAGCTGTGCACCCAACCTCTCTAGTTGCTCTGAGGCAGACATTGAGTGCCAGACCTCTATCCTTAAGAGCCTTCTGAAGACCTGTAAGTTCTGCCACTTAGATGTGCCACCCATGGCTTCCTGTCTTCCTTCTCCTAATTTCAGAGAAAAGATAGATTATTGTCATCCTTTTGTCACAGTTAAATAATTACTGAACCAGGATCTCGATGTCACACTCTCAGTAAAGGCCTTTGTATTATTCCTAGTGCTAGTAATATATGCAACTTGAAGGTATTATTGTAACATAGATTAAAGAACAGATTCATCCAAATTGGAATTCCTTTGCATGCAGTCTCTCCCAATCAATAATCCTTTTGGAGTTTCAGCAGCAGATTTCAGTTCAGATGACTGCTCTCATGGACATTTTCATGATACTTGAAGGTAGCTGAAGCTACCACAAAAACTTCCTTTCTTTTATGACAAAACTGATTCACTCCAAACAATATGTAATGCATATGTAAAGGCTGTTTATATACCATTTCCTTGGTGCTATCAGTCTTCCACACATTCAGAGAGAGCAGTGGAAATTGTAATGTGCAAGACAGTTCAAGGTTTGGTTGGTTCATTTCCTTTTTTCACTTTTTCTTTTCTAGGTTCACAAAAAGTGGCTTAAAAAGTCAAAGGGCAGAATGAGTGTAACTAACTATGCTAATTACCTGGCAGGTCTTGCTGTATATTGCAAGGGAATAAAAACAAAGGTAAAAATGGCATAAAACAATGGGTCGAGGAAAAAGGACGCATAAAAATGCCATGACAGTGTGAAAGAGCTGTCGTAGCAGAAGGAAATAATTCATTGAAAAGCTGATGCTGAGAAGAAACAAAAATGAGTGGGCTGAATTGATGGACATCCTTTAGCAATGCAGAGTTCAGCTGAAGTAAATTGAGTGCAGACTCTAATGTCAAAGATGTGCACAGAAAAATGTCTTGAATGCAGAGTTGTCCCACAGCTCTCTTTTTCCATTTTCACATTTCATTCCCCATTCATTATGTGACTGCTTTTGCATTTTAATTGACATTAATGTTTAAGCCAAACTTTGTCTGAAGTATTCATAAAATATTTCTTGAAGAATTGCATTTTCTGGTGGGATTTAGTCCTTTCACTTCAACCCTATTCTACTGGTGCAGGTTGGCTGTCAGTAGACTGATGGGAAAATAGGATCTTGCACATCTAATTTAGATACTTGAGGGTGGTGAGATACTGGAACAGGTTGCCCAGAGAGTTGGTAGAGAGAAATGATGAGTGGTGCTCCTCAAGGATCTGTGTTGGGACCAGTGCTGTTTATTATCTTCATCAATGATATAGACAGTGGCACTGAGTGCATCCTCAGTAAGTTTGCAGATGACACCAAGCTGAGTAGTGTCACCAACACTAGAGGGACGGGATATCAACCAGAGGGACCTGGATAGGCTGGAGAGGTGGGCCCATGCAAACCTAATGAAATTCAACAAGTCCAGGGTGCTGTACTTGGGCTGGGCCAATCCTTGCTACAATTACAGAATGGAAGGTGATGTCATAGAGAACAGCTCTGTGGAAAAGGACTTTGGGGTCAACAGTGGATGCTCACAGCCCAGATGTCCAGCTGTATCCTGGGTTGCAGCAGCAAAGCCATGTCCAGCAGGTCAAGAAAGGTGATTCTTCCCCTTTGCTCTGCCCTCATGAGATCCCACCTGGAGTACTGCACTCAGTGCCCTCAGCACAAGAAGGACATAGAACTATTGGAGAGGGTCCAGAGGAAAGCCATGAGGATGACACAAGGGCTGGAGCATCTCTCCAGTTAAAGACAGGCTGAGAGCCTGGAGAAGAGCAGGCTGAAGGTAGACTTCATAGCAGCCTACCAGTACTTGAAGGGGGTCTACAAGAAAGATGGTGAGGGTTGAGGGGCAATGGTTTTACACTAGAGCAGGACAGGGTTAGATGAAGTCCTTCACCATGAGGGTGATGGAGGCCCCATCCCTGGAGACATTCAAGGCCAGGCTCGATGAGGCTCTGAACAACCTGATCTAGTACAAGATGTCCCAGCTCACTGCAAGGGGCTTGGACTAGATGACCTTTGAAGGTCCCTTCCCACCATATGATTCTGTGAAAAATCAGCAAGCTAAACAACCAGTAATCATTCCACATGTTCTAAAACACAGGACAACCTATTAAACTTTGTATTTGATTGCATTAATTCATTTTAAAAAGGGTTCAGCTCAAGAAATGATTGTGAGAAAGCACTATTTTTGCAGCAAAGTTCCAGTCTGCTCCATGAGACAGTATGCAGAGACATGTTAGGAGAAATTGATGCATTTGGCATCTGCAGCATCTTTAAGAATTTCAAGGCACAATAAAGGCAGGTTGTTGAAACCTCCTGAGGCTAAATGTATGGATCAGACACTCCTAAACTCCATGCTAATAGGATCACTATTGTTTAAGAAGTTGTAAGAAATTAATGTGGTTGCTCAGATTCTCACAAGAAACCTACCAAGGCTCATTACTAGTTGATGGGAGATTAATGTTGTGGAAAAAGCAAAGTCTTCATGGGATTTATTAGCTTGCAGGAGACATCTCTGAGACAGAATGAGAGAATAAAAGGGGTTAAAGACTGCTGCAAAGTCTCCTACTGAGATAACTTCTTATACAAGAGGGTAAGTGCTAAAAAGCTTTCAAGTACTGCCTCACCTGACAAGATTGGGAAAGTAGGTATTATCTCAAAGGCAGACCATTCTTTTGAGAAGTAAGGAGGATGACTCTTTTTTTGGCTTGCAAATGTCTATCTATCAGATAGGAACCGATTTAAATGGGAGTGCACATTTGCCTGCTGCTGAGGCAGACTTACTGGGAACAATTTTAACAGACAGCAAAAGGATACCTAGAGTAGCATCAGTTCATCTTTTTTCCATTAGAGAAGGTCTCACATCCTTGTCTGTCCTCCTCCCAACACAATAAATATTTAAAGAATTACAAAAATATTTCTTCTTCATCTCTATCACTGCTCCTTTTAAAAGTCAGCATACTTATTAAACTTGCTTTACTAAACCAACAGGAGCAGAGTCTTTAACTCTGAATTCAGACCAACAGCCCACAGGGACAGCTGGGAACAAGAGGGGGCTTAAGAGTCCAGTGTTTGAAGCTTTATAATACACAAGAACAAGAAGTGCTCTGGGATAAAAAGAACCATTTATGAAGTTACCCACCATATACACTGAGTTTTCTGGGGTCTGGTTTCACTGTCAAGCTGTGGAAACTTGTTACTGAACTAAAGGCTTGGGTTATCTCAGGAAGGACCAGTTAAAAAACCAGAAATTCTCAGAAAATTGGATAAGAGCATGGGCATATGGGACATGTCTGAAAGTGATGCATTGTGAAGTGAGGCGCATGATTTGCCCTGGATGATATCATAACTGTATCTTCTGTACATAGAAAGTAATATTTTTGTTGTTATACTACAAGACAGTTGATGTTGGCAAGATCTTCTGGAGATTGTCTAGTCCATTTTCCCACTCAGGCAGGATCAGCTAAAGCATTATTCTATTCAGTCAAGTTTTGACATTCCAAATACTGAGATCCTATAAACTCTATAGATACACACACACAATTTACAAGAAGGCCAACCTAGTCCTGGGTTGCATCAAGACAAGTGTGACCAGCAGGTCAAGAGAGGTGATTTTGGCCCTCTACTCA
>VZTY01010777.1:229123-255459 GCA_013400935.1 Turnix velox
GTAGTGGGAGGTGTCCCTGCCTATGGCAGGGGGGTTGGAACTCGATGATCTTTAAGGTCCCTTCCAATCCGAATAGAATAGAATCTATGATTCTATTCTAAATCTTCACTGCCCCTCAGAAGTAATGAAAGTCGCCACCTGAACAGAGAAGGGACAGCCAGACAACAAGAAAAGGAGAAAGGAGAAAAAAAAAAAATAGGCTGAAAGCAAAAACTGTTCCTATAGAAAACTGAGATCTTGCCTCGTGAAACTCAGCAAATTGAAAGGATTAATGAAAACTACAAAGCAAAAATGGATTTTTAAATTTTACAAACCTTCTGCAGATGTATTTGTTCAAAATCAATGTGGTTAAATTTGACTTAGCTTAACTCACTTCTACTGTGTATCAAATTAAACAAAATTAAGGTCTTCCTTACTTCTAACAGAGCTGTCTATACAGGGATTTAATGCAGCCTAAGTGTAAACTTCAACATTTAATTTGGATTGACTTACCTAAATGTCCCAATGCAGAAGAGTCCTATTAGCTTCCACAGTGGCAAAAATTGAAACCAGACAACAGGCAATGGATGGTAGCCAAGTAATGACAAAAAATAATTAAAAGAAGACAAAGAATCTTTCCAGAAGGAATTATGAAAAGCCACAGATCCTGGCCAAGAGGTGATCAAAGCCGTTACCAGCACACAGGAAAAAAGCCAGCAACAGATGAAGAATAATCATAAAACAGATCAAATACTGTCAGTCAGAGATTTGCATTGCTGGAGATCTGGAGCACACGAAAAGACACAGAATTACTGTTTTTAAGTGCCCAGATGGAACTGGCAAAAAGGAAGAGGAAAAAAACTGCTAGACTGTTACAGATAGCCAAAGAAATGGAAGAGTTTTTTAGAAACAAAGGTTCTCATACCTCTAAAAAAACCATAGAGAGACATGGTTAATGAGCCTTTAGTGATGCAGATGTGCCAGAATTGGAAGGTGGAAGACTGATTATCTTTTAGAAGGGAAAGACAGTCTGGTTACAAGTAGTAACAGCAGTGAGGCCTTCCACCTTCATATCAGGGCACAATGAAAAGACTCTGGGACACATGCTGTGCCTGCTCAGGTAATACAACTAGTTAGTACCTGCAGGGAAAACAATGACTGATCCCCATAGTGCCTGCTGCCTATTTCTACCAGGTAATAGATTGTGCAGGATTGAATATGTAATAGGATTTCTGATTTAAACAGGCTTCAAAATAAAGGAAATTCTTAGCCAAACCGATCATACAGCAACAGAGTTGATTTTTTAGAATCATAGAATAGTTGGAACGGACCTTAAAGATTATCAAGTTCCAACCCCCATGCCATAGGCAGGGACACCTCCCAATACATCAGGCTGCTCAGTGCCCCATCCAGCCTGGCCTTAAACACCTTCAGAGAGAGGGCAAACACAACCTCCTGGGCAACCTGTTCCAGTGTTTCACTACCTTCACTATAAAGAATTTCTTTCTTATATCTATTCTGAATCTATCCCCTTCCAATTTACAACCATTATTTCTAGTCCACCCATCACATATCTCATTTAAAAGTCCTACCCCTGCCTTTCTGTAGGCCCCCTTCAAGTATTGATAAATTATTATGAGGTCCCCCTTGATTTCTTCTAGAATGGTTCTCTACACTTATACAGGAAGACTCATTACACAAAATTCCAGCTTCACCTCTTCTCCAGATGGGACAAAGTGAATAGAAAGTAAAAGCTATCAAACCATGCTGCCCCTTGTTGCAAGTGGCCCAGGGAAAGGTGTACTAGCCAACTGACACACTGAGCAGTCTTGTTTTATGACGCCCATCACATCCTTCTTCTGTTGGCTGAAAACTTCTGAAAATGCTGGTTTTCAACCTCAGCAGCCAAATGGGACAATTCTTTTGAGGAAACGTCCTTTTGTATTACTCGCCTGAGTAAAATATTTCTTTAAAAGAATAACTCCACAAATTACTGAAGCTGTAAGATAGAGCCAAATCAAGCTGAGCTGAATCAAGCAGATAAACAAGTTGCCACAAAGCACCTGGCTCCTTCTTATTTACATGCTGAGCTCCAAAGCACAAGATGAACAAAGGCAAGCTTGGAGACTCCTTAGTAGCAGAACACGGGAGGCTCAGAACAAAAATCTCAGACATTAGTGATATGGCAGTGGAGCCTACACTGGTAAATTGAATAGTGCAGGAGATGAAATATGAAGAAAATTAACCTAAATGAGTTTGCAGGGTTTGAGTTAGAATTATCCCAGAAAAGCAATGCATGGGCAGATTTGAGAAAAGCTTAATTTGACCTCTCTGCCCAAGACTGTAAGACATCAGTTTTGCCTTTGCTCTCAGTTTAACTGTAAGGTTGGTTTGTCATTTATGAGGAATAGGTTACATGTAAGTACATTTCTGTGCCCAGCAGTAGAGTGCCAGCAGAAAAATAGCTTATAACCATAATTATGCCAATACCTGCTCTTAGAGCCCTCATCTGTTACTTTGCTAAAACTTCCCTCTCCATATAGTAGGAGCTAAATCTAGTCATACATGATTTACTCCTGCTTCAATTAATTTACAGTGAAAAGGCTTATTTATTTCCTGCCCTTGGTATAATCTGATTGGCTTTTGTGACGGCTGCAAAAGGAAAGCTGCTAAGAGAGACAATCACATCCAACAAAGAACATGCTAATGAAATCAGGCTTTCTAAAGGGAAGTGATTTTGACAGATGAGAAATTATAGCTTTGTATGGAGACTACCCAAGTTGTCAGCCCTTCTTCCCACAGTAACAGCAGGCTCTGTTACATTTGAGGAGCACTCTGTCTGCTCATCATGTTATATAAAATCAACCTTTAGCCATATCTGGGTGATTTCCTACAGTGAAAGACTCAGAACAGAAGGTAAAAATTCCCCATTTGGCATCTTAATCTTCTATTAATGAGGCAACCTGTACTGTACCATCTGAAAAACATGAATCAACCCCGAGCCCACCCTTCCACAAATAGAACTCCTTCTCCCATAATGTGGTGATCTTTCTCTTTCTAATTGTTTCTTGCAGAATTTTATAAGGCACTTTAGTCCTTAAGTGTAAAATTTGCATCCAAACTACTGTACAAAGAAATACTAACAATGATTTTGAAGTAATTCCCTCTAACAATGAGCACAGACTTCTGATCACATGCCATTGGAGAAGATGGAAGTGTACATGGAGCGTTTTTCTTATCTCATTAGCAGCCATTAGAAACCCACAGGGGGAACATAATGACCAGTGGAAAAAGGGCAGAGCAGACTTCAGTGAACAAAACAGATGTTTAGTGCATATAGATATTATCCAACACCAGCATCAAACTAGTGAGTTTGGCCATTTAGGGCATCTCCTAGGAAACCATCAGATAACATTAAAAGATACTGACTAACATAAAAAGAGCTGCAGGGGAAATGGTGTATATTTGAGAGAAATGGGATGTGCTTCTAAATGCAGCAGTTCTAATTTCTGCTGGGGAAAAAAAATTGCATTTCTTTTTTTTCTAGAAGCATATAGTGGTTTTGGTTAAAAGGCTCAACATTTGCTGTACATTTCAGTATCTCGACATTGCAGTCTTCAACTAAGTAGCATATAAAACACAGTGCAATACAACACTGCAAAGTGAAAGAATATAAAAGATCACTCTTAAATATGTTGCAACTTCTATGGCACATAATATTGTTTTGTTGTCCTTGTTATTATTTTCTTTTTTCTGCCAGTTCTTTATGGCTGGAATTTTCCACATAGTCTGAGGGTTATAAAAATGGCAAAGGCACTTTGTTTCCTTTATGATCCTTTGAGGAATACTTCTACACATCATGCCAAAAAACCAATTTAACTGACAATTACCAACTGGTAGTATGTCCACCACACCACTTAAATCATTCTCACTCATAGCTTCATTTCACCTCTGTGTTTTGCCCAGGAAGAGAATGTATTTGGTTTACTGATAGATTTTCATTTCCTTAATCAGATTTTGCACCTGATCAGCAATGTAGATGGTCTGATAGCTTTTTTTTTTTTTGGAGTGTTAAGCACACCTTTTCCACTGTGATTACTGTTTTGCCCTCTCTCCAGAAAGTGACCAGAAAGATTAGGTCTGAATTTGGCTAATGAGAACTTTGCTGATTTGTTCGAGTTGGCTGTTATGCCTTTTGGGCATGACCAATCAGAGCATAAAGTGTTGGGAGATTTGCTGTCTCTCCTCAGCTCTGGCAAATGACTTCCCACAGTCTACCAGACCATTGATTCACTGCCAAGCTCTCTGTATCTGTGGTGAGGGATAGAAGCACACAGCTCTAGATAAATCACAAACTATTCATGCATGTTGTATTCCTTCTTCAGTTTGGCACATTTTCTTAATGCATTCAGGTCAAGTTGTATCATCAGTTTAGCTGGATTCATAAAAAAAAGGAAGAAGGTCATGCTTTAAATGCAGGGGATGAGTATGATGAAGAGAAACACTTCATGAAGAGTGGGATTTTATTTTTTTCTGGATTGATATCAGTTTAATATACACAGAATTCTCTACAGCTGCACTGTATCAATAATGGCAGTTTTAAATGCAAACAACCCAGCCTTCATGCCATGAAGTTGAGCATGGTAGAGAGCTGGAGAGTAACAAATAATGAATCTATTCCTGAAACAATCAGAGTCACAGAATTGGAAAGGACCTTTAAAGGTCATCTAGCACAATCCTTCTGCAGCAACCAGGGACATCCTATACTCAGGTTGCTCAGAGCCTCATCAAACCTGGTCTTGAATGTCTCCAGGGATGGGGCTGCACTCCATCCCTGGGTTTAACCTTTTATTCCTGTTAACTGTATGACTGCTCAAGCTTTCCCGAGCTCCTGTATAACACCCCTGTACTTAACCCATTTTTTTCCTAGGAGGCTGTGCACATTAGTGTGCAGTCTCAGCACAGCACTGACACACTGCTTAGGTGTCCCTATTTTGGGAGGTGACTGTCATCTGTCTAACTCAAGGACCGGAGATTTATGAAAGGACAAAGGTCTACCTTCTTCTAATTTGACCTGAAGGACTCTGTAATATGACAGGCAAGCTATCAAAAAACCCTCTCTGAAATCTAAACCTAGCTGAACTTCTTCTGATGTTTGTATTTTATTTTCCAGATGGAGTTCTGCCAAATAACAGCTGCAGAGACAGTTAAGCTTGATCATTTACAGAACTGCGAAGGGTTTGATTGATCAGCTTAGATGCCAGCAATTTTGTAATATGCTTGGGCACCAAAGGAGCAGAGCAGGTTGGGAAATGCAAAGGGGGAAAAAATATTGTGTATTCTGATTGTGTCCTTCACACAAAATTACAAGCATTTTCAACAACGAAGTAATTCACTTCATCCAATAGATTGCCTGCAAGTTCAGGACAATAAAACTGAAAAGCATCTTTAACTGACAATTTAAGCTCAAATCATTTTTGACTGGCAAGGTGTGGTATCATCCAGAAGAATTGATGCTATAGTAGTAGCTTCAAATTATGGGGTTATAGTCTGTCTGCTCAACATGCAGCTCATATCAGGGGAGATAGGTGGAGGGATAGGAATGAAATAGATAGCAATAAATGATTTCTGTAAGCTCTACAGTTAATTAAGGATAAGAATTTGTATACATATTTATATCAGAATAGAATTCAGAATGAAAATTAAAATGGAATATTTTGATTGACACTGAGTACAGATTGTAATTCTCCTTTCAGCACCATTTTTCTCCACATTATTTTTTTAAGTGAGGTCTGGGGGGAAAAATGCATCTCCTTGTCAGTAAAGGAAATCTGAAACAGTGTTGTTCTCTGAAAACGGTGGTTTACTGAAATTACATGTTTGTGTTAAGCCATTCCATGCCTTACCCAAAAATAATTCAAGTCAGGTTGTTGTGTCAGCAGTTGTCAGTCTTTGTTAGTAAACATCAAGGCTGAGAGAACCACTTATGTCCTTTTCTAGCTGATGAGTACAGAGTGCATTAAAAGCAGAGACTAAAAATCAGTATTTTGGAAATGAAAAAGCATTCTGGATTTTTATGTGCGCATAGAACTGTTAGTATATTTTGTAATGGGCTTCTCACTCCAGCAGAGCTAAATAACAGTCCAGTAACTGTAACCTATTCAATTGTAAGAGCTAATTAAATATTACAATAAATCAAGCAAAAAGAACTACAATAAAAAATACCAACTAGTATAAATAGAAATGTTCTACTAATACTTGAATACACATCTAAGAAGTTAGAAACACGTGAGTTTAGATATCCCTCAATCAAGAAGGATGAGTTATCCACCTGTTAAGATTTTCAAGAAGAAGCTTGACAGACTAAAATAGAGAAGTATACAGCCTCTAAAATTACTGCTTCACATCACAAAACCTGGTCTTAACTGATAACCTTTACTCACTGGGACATTCAACACAAATAGAATCATAGAATAGTCTGGGTTGGAAGGGACCTCAAAGATCATCGAGTTCCAATCCCCCTGCCACATTGGATCAGCAGGATCAGCAGGAATGCCAGAATGATACAAAACAGGAATTCATAATGTCTTACTGGCTTTTCCACATTTACTAGCAGAATGATTCAATTGCTTATCCAAATGATGTCTCCCTTTTGCCAGAAAGAAGGAAAGTTTCACAGTGACTATCTCAAGATTCAACATAGGAACTATCTGCCTCTTCCTTTTAACTGAGTATCTTATTAAAAGGGACACATATAGACACTGATTAATGAGCTCAATGCTTTCATAATACCACAAGTGTTTTCTGCTTAATTCTTCTTTTGTGCACTTTCTAATTATGTACTTCTATTTTAGAAAGTGAACTTCTTTTCTTTAGAATTAATTCTCTTGCATCTGCGCAAGATACAGTGGTTGAAGGACTCCTGACTATAAATTACTAATCAGGTTTAATAGTTTAATGCTGCACAGTAACAAGGCTGTGTTAAAGCAATTGACCCTTCTGATCAGGTAATTCAATGGAAAGTAGAACAGCACTGTTTTTACTCCTTCCCCCACCCATGTCTCTCACCTAAGCATGGCCACATCTGAAGTAGGCAGGCATCTGTTTTAGAGAATTGTGTTCCCTCTATAGTGAATTGGAACAATTTATCTTACAAGACTTATCCCAGGACAGTGTTGGTTGCCCTGTGCACTGCCTCTGTCTCCCCACTGGCTTTACAAAAAGCTTAGAAGAATTCATACAATCATAGAATGGTTTGGTTTGGAAGGGACCTCAAAGATCATCTAGTTCCAACCTCCCTGCCAGGAGCAGGGACACCTCCCACTACATCAGGCTGCTCAGTGCCTCATCAAGCCTGGCCTTAAACACCTCCAGAGAGGAGGCATCCACAGGCTCTCTGGGCAACATGTCCCAGTGTCCCACCACCTTCACAGTAAAGATTTTCCTCCTTATATCCAGCTTAAATCTCCCCACTTCCAATTTGCATCCATTAATCCTAGTTCTGCCATCCTGTACCCTATTAAAAAGAAAAATAATTCTTTAATCTCAGGATTAAAATCTGGCCTCTGGGTCCCCTGACAGCATGTCCACACCTCCAATTCACTTAGAGAAGACATCTTTTACATGGATAGAGTTAATGGAGGTGAATCCTTGCTGGGTGTTGTTACATGATTGCTACACTGCTTGGCTTCCTTATCCAAAATGCCACCTCTGTTTCCATTGTCAGAGATGACTCTGACTGCAAGTGCAGATCAAAAGATACAGCAGATTGGGACAAGTTTCTTTTGTAATATTGACTTACCTGATACATTGCTTACTCTATCTATACAACCAGTGTTAAAGATAGACTTACGCACCATTAACAAGAGTTTTATGTCAGAAACATTTCCTAAAAAATACATCTGTTCACTGTTAAGCTACCATCTTCACTGTGTTTCAAGAGCTCGGTATTTTTATTGTATTTATGTTTATATTTTATCCCTGATATTTCTTCTCATAAACAAGCTAGCAGCCAAAAGCTTCCTGCCTGATTGCACCAGAGCTTGACTACGTCTGGCTTTCAATCATAGTTTCACCATCTCTCTGAAAACATCCTTGGTCTTCTGGGTACCAGAAGCCCTGTGGCAGGCTAACCTACTCAGAGAAAAGGTAGACTAACTGTGGAAGCAAAGCACAAAGAAAGCAAAACCCGCTGCACAGCTGAGAGCTGTGAAGCTGCCAGGAGGCTGGGGAACTCATGCAAAGAAACTCCCTGCCTTCCCCGCTATGCTGTGCTTAGGTCTACGGGTTTTTTTAAAACCTTGAAGATTTCCAGAAGCTCTCCTCACTTTAAATAGCAAATAGGAATCAATTTAACTGTCAGCTGGAGAAAGCGCTCAATATGAGAGACAAATGGGGATTTGGTTTGGGGCCCAGGGGTGGGAGGCAGTTGCCTGAAACTGCTTCAGAAGACAACTGCATAAATAACACTAAGATATTTTTTCTCTACCATATTTCTAGGTTTCCCAAGAAAGTGATAAGGGTGAGTTTGACAGCAATGACAAGACTGGCCCTATGTACATTCTGCCAAGGTGTGAAAAACTAAGAAACACAAAACTGAAGAATACCTGAAGAGGACAAACTAGCCAAGTGTAGGAGGTCTTGATGGTCTTCCCCATAGCCAACTCATGCCAAGGGAAAATCCTGCTCCACTCTGCTCTTCAGCAACCTTGGCTCCTTGGACCAGCTCTGGTTGCTGTAAATCCATTCAGCTTCAGCAAGACCTTCACAACAGCCAAGCCCTGGCAGCAGAGAAGGGATAAAGAAACTGTCAGAAAGCCATTTTGATGGCCAACACTTCATCCTCTGACACAATTCAGTTGTAAGTTATACAGGAATCTCACAGTGTAGTAATAGTAATATGCACAAGGTAAAAACTTTAAGTCATTAGCAGGATAATTGATTAGCTAAGTTGTGCCAATGCCTATCAATCAGACTTTAAGGTTGGTTTCAGAGAGGTTTTTGATCTTCCTCCTATCACTTTGCTTTTCTTCTACCATGGCACCATTAGCAGGAGACAGTTACATTATATATCTACTCAGTGCTCTGGTGAGAGACCATTATGTTCACAGATCATTACTGACATCCTGACATTTGTCATCTCCTTTCATAGCAGTTAAATCTTGCTTTATCTGTAAATGTCACCACGTCATTTATTCATGAAAAGGGGTCACATTCCCAAAATAGTACACTCAGCTTTTAAAAGGAAAAGTTGATTTTATTCACTGTGGTAATCCTTGGACAAACTTCACTGCTGATAAGTACTTACTTTTTTTTTCCTTGTTCAGTTGCTTACCTCTCCACATACAGATTTCAGATTTGTTTTTTTGAAAATAAAACCCTAATGGGAAGATGAATGATCTGGATGAGAAAAATAGGTGTTTATTTTTTCAGCTTCCTGTATTTAATCCACATGGATTTATCAGCACAGAAATTACTGTTGCAAAGTATAATTTTAATTTAACATTGTACTGGCTGAAAACCCACTGGTTGACTATTTTTACTAAGGCTTTGGCACGTAGCTCTCAGCTGGACTATATTTCAACCTCACAAAAAACATAGTTTAAATAATCCCTGATAAAAATACTTTTTCATCTTCAAAGGTCTTGAAAGTTTAATTAATAAAAATCTAGGCCCACCCTGTGAGATACATGGACATACTTCCCTAAATAGTAGAGGAAAGTAATAGCAGCTGAGAAAAGCTGAGAAATCCTACTGTTTTCCTGGACAAAAGAATCTATCTCATGTGCCGAGTTTGAATTTAGGAGGGTAGAGGCTCCCTTTTACACTTTTTATGTGGTATGTCATTTGGAGCTCCACCTTACTCATCATGATTATAGCACTACCATTAATTCTGGGGAAAAAATGAGCTGTAGCCAAATTTCAAGGCCAGATTCTAAGGTAGCATGAATTATCTTAACAGTTGGGATCCACACATGTATTTATATCTGTATATAAGTATTTATATACATGTATTATATCCAGTGATCTGCCATCCTGAGTTTTTTGATAGTGACAGAAAAGTAGCAGCTCACTTCTCTAGAGGAATTTCCAAATAATTTTACAAGCTGTATGAAGTATATGCAGCAATTACTCTTCACACCACTCACAGCAGCTGCTTTATGAGCTCAGCAATGATACACAATAGGTGAAAGCAGAAAACAATAAAAACTAAGGCCTGAGTTTACCAGGGGGCTAAAAGAGCTGCAGCTTCTCTATCAATATTACCCCCTGAAGCATATAATCAACAGCTGGATCCACTTCTGAAACTGTCACTTCTCTTTGAAGACAGAGAGAATAACATAAGCAAACTGAACAGCATCAAAGAAATACAGAACAATTCAGGTTAGGAGGGACCTCTGGAGGTCAACTTTGCTGAAGGCAAAGTCATATCAGATCAGGTTGCAGGTCTTTGTCCAGCTGAGTTTTGAAAACCTCTAGAGAGCATCAACAACCTTTATCCCAGCCATGGCAACTGCCATGATGAGAAAAAGTATTTCTCATATCTTATCTGAAAGTCCTGTGTTCCAGCTTTTGACCTTTGCTTCTCATGTTATCACCACCCTTGCAGCTCTGAGAATACTTTTGAGCCTTCTCTTGTGCAAGCTGAACTCACCCATCTCCCTTAGACACTAATATTCCTTGTGCTCCACTCTCCTGGACAATGGATTCCTTCACTGGACTCACTCCTGATTGTCCACATCCTGCTTTTATTGGGGTGCTCCAAAGAGCACCTGTGTGGATGCTGCCTGCATGGCCATCTAACACATGACAAACCAAGAGGGAATCATATCTCTCACTACAAGGTAGCACTGCTGAGGTGTCACTGAGATGTCACTGGCAAAAAATCCCATGAACTTCATCCAACGAGTTATTCAGGTTGCCATAGTTTCTGTTTCAAGATTTCAGTGTCTCTTTTCCTGCCAAGTCTCCTGCCACTTTTTTTACCCCCAGCGTGTCCTTGCAACTTCCAGTGATGTGATTTTTGAAACCAGCTGGAACATAAATGCTCAGAGTTGAAGAATAAATAAAAAGATTGCTTTCAAGAAGTTAACAAAGCAAATGCTCCTCTGTGCCAGCTATCTGCTGAAGTCAGAGTCGTTAGATCTACTTAAGCCAGCTGAGAATTTCATCAAGTATTTGACCACAGCTTCCCATCACACCAGGTGTAGGAACAGCTCTCCTGGAGAAATCACAGTATTCCAATTATGCTGAGTACCCAATTTAGACTCTCACTTATTTTTTTAACAGTATTGACTCCATTGTATTTTCTAAACAATGACAACCTCTCTGCCCTACTGAAGATTGGCTCCTGAAATTTGTCTCTGTAGTACTTATTGCCAAACTAACTGACTCTCAGAATAAACCTTATATTTGAAAGATTTCAGTATCAATATAAGAAAAAAAATTACTGTCATTGCACAGTTTATGGAGAATGGAATATGTCCAAAAAATTTCCTGAATAACTGTACTGGATATTCTATTTAATGCTGGACTTAGCTTCAGGGGAAACTTTTTGCCTTCAGGATTTCTACTAACAGTATTGTGCAAGAAATCATGTATATTTTTTCCTCTTGAGATGAAGGGTAACATATTGTTTAAAGATTTTGCTACAGTAAGGCAGAATAAGTAATAATCAAAAGGAGAACAACTAGGGCTCTGAAAGTTTATGTTGCTGGTGGTGCATTTTGCCATGTGAAAAATATAATGGATATTTATCCTGGTCTCATGCAAGCCAATGGGAGGTTTATCACAGGCTTGAGTGATGTCAGCAACAGACCTCTTTTCTCAGACTGACAGTAGTTTTCCCATATACTGTGCAGTGTTCCATAAAATTATAGACTGTTTAAGAGTCAGAAGGGACCTTAATGATCATCTGGTTCCAACCCCCTGCTACAGGCAGGGACACTTTTCATTAGACCAGGTTGCTCAAAGCCCCATCCAGTCTGGCACTGAATGCTTCCAGGGATGGGGCATCCACAACTTCCCTGAGCAACCTGTTCCAGTGTCTCACCAACCTTCTAATACCTGCTGAATCTTGGTGTGAAATGCAAGAGTCTAAAATTAACAAAAAAACATACTTCTGCTGCTGGATTTTTTTGTAACTGTTGAAACATAGGATAAAGTTCTATGCAAAGGAAATGCTTTTTGTTTGAAGTGTATTCCTAATACTGCTAGGACATAAGTTTGCACGTGTGTGCATATGTATGTGTATACAGAGTCTTTCATCCAACATTAAAATGATATTTTGAAATTATATTTTGGATATTAAAAGAATTCTGTTGTCTTTATTCACCATGAAGCCTGTTTTTTCCTAATAACTACAGCAAAACCCGATGATCTCTGGAGACATGCAGTTGCATTTCATATTGCCTGTTAAAACCACTGAAAGAACACCTCTCCACCTAAAGAGAAGCTTGAACTGGATCATGTGAGATCTTGTTCCTGAATTTTTTAAATTAATTTTGAGACCAAATGCTGACATGCCAAGTGCTGTATCTCTAACTGTGCATCTAAAGCAAAAATGCTTTTATCTTCTCTCAGCACCTTTAATCTCTGTTACTTTCAGAAATATCCTTCTTTATGTACTCACACACCCCACAATAATTTGCTTCAAACATTCACCTTTTTCCCCAGTGTTACAGCTCATAGCATGTTTGTATTCCTAGTTTCATCTACTCATTGACCAATTGTTTGACTGGGCACTGCTCCAGTTCATGGTCCCAAATTGTTTAAATCGAATGCTGACCAGTGACAGTGCCACTTGTGTAATGAATCACAGCAAGGGATGCTGAAGCAGGGATAATCCACTTTTTTTTCACTGACATCTGGCTTACAGCTGTGCCTCCCATTTCACACAGAGGCACTGTTCACAGTGAGTGGTAAGTGACAAATGGTGGAAGGACTGCTATCATCTAAATTTAAGAGTTGGTGGACATTTTTATGCCCTGGTTCACAAAGATGCCTACACTTGCTGCTGGTACTCTGAACAACACTGGTTACAATCTGGAGCACTAGGGATGACTGCATAGAAAATTAGGGTAATATCAGATGCAACTAATGATGGGTGGACAGACTCCTGATGCATGGCAGGCATTCAACAGAGGGTCTGCACAGGACAGCAGACCCACATTAAAATAATGGGCCCCAAGATAGGTAAGGAAGTTCTGGTGTTAGCTGAGACCTCCTGAGATCTCTGTGGGCATCAAGGAGGAGGGTTAAGTCCCCTTAAGATGTGGTCCACAACTGAGAGAGCCAACCCACTAGGTCTGCCAGGAAGGAATGTATCTCAGAATTGACACCTGGTATTTCGATGAGACTCGGGTGCAGAACCTGAGTAGATTGATGAGAATAGATCTGCCTAGTTGGTCACTAAAGGATTTGTCCTTCAATTGCATAAGTGAAGGGTTAGGCTACCTCCAGCCTGCAGGAGAGCAAGCTCATGTGTTCCAAGAATATCCAGAGAGCTGGCAAGGAGTCTGCCCATAAGAGCCAAGTCATGTACATGAAACCAAAGGAAAAGAAGGCAAGACTTACACCACATTGTCTGGGACTTACAAGTCAGTAGGAGGAAAATCCTATGCTCTGTATCCAGTCACCTGTCATTATGAAAAATTAATTAATTCATTGTACTCTGACTGTCACGCCCTCAACATCACTGCAGTAGTTTTAATAAAATCCAGCACAATCAGGTAAGTTCACTCAACAAATGGGCTCCAGGAGTATGAACTTCTGTTTTCTGAATTACTCAGCAGGGTGATTTCCTAAGCAGTAAACATAGTAAATATGTGATCCAGCATTCCAAGTGACAGAGCTTTGGGTGCGTGAGACAAATTTTTCCCAAAAAAGTTGTAATAACTGAGACAAATCCTACGACAAGAAGCCTTGGAAAGGTTTTCCTGAATCCCATAGATTTAAGTCTTCATCATTTTGTTTGAGTAATACATTTGGTTTTTAAGCATTCTACTAATTTCCTAACTGTGCCACAGACAGCATTCATTTTGGCCCACCATTGCTTTCAGTGGAATACACAGTGCTTGCACTATTGGTTGAGAGAAGATCTGAATTTCAGAAATGCTTCTGAAAGAGTCCAATTTTCTGCAGCAGAAATACATTCGAGAAAAAAGACATCATTCAGTGAAACTCCATTTCCTTTTTACCTCCATGCAGAATATACAGTGGTATCAAATGGACCCACTCATACTTGTGTAACTACGGAACCAGGTGGAGAAAAGTCAACCTTCATATAAATGTAACACCTGTGGCTCACTCTCCCAGTTGCAGAGTGCACATATGCTGAGGACATTTGACCAGACACATACAGAGGTAAAACCATGAAGAACAAGCCTGAATGGTGTTGGATTACAAGTTTCTGTCTCAGGACAATATGTTCAAGTAGAGAAAACATCCCAAAAATACATTTCATATATAAAAAAGAGCTACGTAGCTAGGCTCACAAGGTAGGTTTTATTCCACCTTCCAAGAAATGTGTTATGGTTTCTATGCAAAATTTTGAATAGAGAGAATTGGATGTGGGATGAAAGATTTTAATAGTCCTAAGAATAGTAGAAGGGATTATTAGGTAATTTGCTTCACTATCTCTTTTACAACCCTATTTCTTAAATGTCCCCCACCTGTGCTCCTACCATGCCATAAAAAGTCAGCTGACATTTTTCACAGTGCTTTACAAATGTGACAGGGTAAGAAAAGAACTGAACAGATCTGTAATTATAACCTACTGTATTACAAGACACTTTAACACAGGCAACTGCGTGCCATAAATCAATGAATCCTAAATAAATCCCTTTTCTGATCCTCTGAGGATTACTGAAAATCCAAATAAACCATCTGGCCATTACACATTCATTTCCCTAGCAAGCATTTTGGATGCCCTCCCATTAATATGTCATTTGAAAGAATATTTAGTTCAGTGGGAGATGAAGCATCACCACACAGGTCATGCCTAAATCAACACAACAGCTTGTGTCTCTCATAGCCCATCTACATATAATTGATTTTCAGCACCCACATTCAGTGAAGAAAATGGTTTCTTTGAGAGATTCAAGTGCCACATTTCACAGCTCTCTACCCACAGCTTTGGGCAAGGTCCCTCTTCTGCAGCTAAGGCAGCAGTGAAAAATTATACACTGCTGCATTACCAGATGAGGATCTATCTACCTATTGCCATGGGGTACAAAAAAGTCATAAAACAAAGTTAGAAAAATGGTAGCTGAATTTAGTAAAACCTGCTCTCAAGCTCTTCTTTTCATGGCACCCACATAGTGCCATGCTGGGTGTGAACATGAGGTGTGAAGTAGACTCTGTTCTCTCCTCTTCCTCTGCACTTTCTTAGTCTCAGGAACAAAGAAATTCCCACATACATTGAACATATGAGCAGACATTTAACATTATCACCAGTCTGAGGTAATTTCCATAATCACAAACTGCCATATGAACCAGCCTATGCCACAGTACTGGAGCTGAACATCAGTGTGTAATTTGGATTGTGGTCTGATTAAAAATCTTAGCATGTAGCTGTTTCACTGCTAACAAGGCATCACACCACTTGGGTACAAACACCCACAAAAGTGTGAAATATCTGAAACAGACTAAGTAGAAATTTGTGAGGTTTGGATTTTCCAAGTTCAACCACTGGTAATGATGCTAGTATGAGTACAGATCCTTGCCAACAGCCCTTGTGAAATATTTCCTCCAGGAGAGGAAGGCTTCAAGGCCATGAGACTGAACCACGCTCCGGAAGAGGGGTCTCATAGATAATGTAAACTGTGGGGAAGAGTCATCAAAGCACTTTTCACCTCTGCTAAAACCATGCTTAAATCTGCCCCAACCAGTACTTATGTTAGTGGAAATTTTTTAATTTCAGCAACAATGGGATTATATGAAAAGTGCCTTTCCAACACAGAATCATAAAATAGTTTGGGTTGGAAGTGACCTTAAAGATCATCGAGTTCCAACCACGCTGCCATAGGCGGGGACACCTCCCACTAGATCAGGTTGCTCAGTGCCTTGTCCAACCTGGTCTTCAACACCTCCAGAGAGGGGGCATCTACAACCTCTCTGGGCAACCTCTTCCAGTGTCTCACCACCACATCTGTTATTCCTAGTCCTTCCATCACATATCCTATTAAAAAGTCCTACCCCTGCCCTTCTGTAGGCCCCCTTCAGGTATTGAGAAGCTACTATGAGGTCCCCCCTGAGCCTCCTCTTCTCCAGGCTGAACAACCCCAACACCTTCAGTCTGTCTTCATAAGGCAGTTGCTCCAGCCCTTTAATCATGTTCATGGCCCTCCCCTGGACCCACTCCAACAGCTCAATGTACTTTTTACATTGAGGGCTCCAGAACTGGACACAACACTCCAGATGGGGCCTCAACAGAGATGAGACGAGGGACAAAATCGCCTCTCTTGACCTGCTGGTCACACTTTTCTCAATGCAGCCTAGGATTTGGTTGGCCTTCTTGGCTGCAAGTGCACACTGCTGGCTCATGTTGAGTTTGTCATCCACTGACACCCCCAAATCCTTCTCTTCAGACTGCACTCAAGCCACTCTCCACCCAGCCTGTATCTGTGCTTGGGATTGCCCTGACCCAGGTGCAGGACTTTGCACTTGGCCTTGCTGAACTTCATGAGGTTGGCTTGGGCCCACCTCTCAAGCCTGTCAAGGTACCTCTGGAAGCCATCCCTTCCTTCTGGTGTATGAACTGCACCACACAACTTGGTGTCATCTGCCAACTTGCTGAGGGTGCACTCAATCTCACTGTCCATGTCTCCAACAAAGATGTTTAATAGCACTGGTCCCAGTACTGATCCTTGAGGAACACCACTCGTCACTGGTTTCCACTTGGACAATGAGCCATTGACTGCAACTCTTTGAGTGCGACCATTCAACCAGCTCCTTATCCAGCGAGTGGTCCATCCATCTATCAAACCCATACTTCACCAAAACGCAGACATTCTTGATCACTTTCTTCTGTTGCTCAATTTGCATTCTTCTTATATTCACTTCAGCATAAAATGTGCATGGATGAGTCTGGGGGTAACACAGGAGGCAGGCACAATTGTCAGAATTCTTAAGCTACAGATGAAAATCACAGAAATTTTACCTTAGCTGCAAATTAGCAAGACAGAAAGAAACTGAAAATGTTCATCTGAACCTACCCTCTTATCCAACATTGTGATAAAGCAGTGACAGTCAGTACAGATTATTTTTATTTTAATTCTTGGGAGATAATTATTATTTTACCTGAATGAGTCATTTGAAAGAAGCAACGGCAGAAGGACGTAAGCTTTATGCCATAAACTGCATTGCTATCAATGAATATATAATTTGTGCTTCAAGCCCACAGACAGTAAAAATACAAGTAAAAGTGAGTCTCAGGCACACAAAAAATTAGTTTGTAGCACATAATGAATTGCCAAGTCAAAGACCATAGAGAATGTTAGGGATATACTTTTTTTCTACAAATAATGCTCAAAAGGGAAAAGGAAATAAGAGAAAAAAAGAAATGCTATGAAATGAAAGATGAGTCTTCTCATGGGCACCATTAATGGAACAGCAAGAGGAACACTGAAATATATTGCTCCCTTTAATATCCATACCTCTTGCCCTCTCTTCTTTCTTTATTCTTCTAGACACATTCATCAATGAGAAACAGGTTCATGTTAAAATCATTTACCTATCCACCACCCAAAATGCATTAAATAAAAATAAAAAAGAGAAATATTCTGGAGAAGGATGAAGTAACTGCACTCAGGCTTTAATTTATCTTTTGAATAGTATTTGTGCCAAGGAAAAGAAAATGTTAAAAATCTATTTTAAAGCCCTCTTTCCCTCCAGAAGCATGTATCTGTGAAGCACTGGCTAAAGCATAGATAGTGAGGAAACAGTTCTCCAGGGACTACTTCTAAACATATCTTATCTTGGAAGATAAAGCCACCATCTCACTATTTTCAGGCAATACGCACTTAAGAACCTACTAGATCCCAGCATCACAATCAGATGGACAGTTGAGGAAGGTGTAGTTTTTCACCATGGGGCTGACTGACATCAAGTGGGGCACACACACAAGCACACTGGGACAGCTTGTACCTCCAGACTCGATTCCTGGGTTATGTATCCCAGACAGCAGTTGAGAATCAGAAAAAACTGAAGGAATTTTCCAGCCTGCTTCTTTCTCTAGAATTTCAAAAGTAATTTCAATAATTTTAAAGAGTTAATACAAAACACTGAACACAAGAAGACTCTGTAACCAAAACAGAACTCCAGCACTGAAATAAGACAGATCATAAAAATCATAGATTGAGTAAAAATTATTTTCTAAAGGGAAATAAATCAAGTGAAAAAAATACTGAGAAAAATGAACTCTCAGGTTAAAGAACTTGAGTATTTGTATGTGTATGTGAGGGTGGTGTGGAGTGAAACAGAGAGGGCAAGGGAAGAAGTGAATGCATTTTAATCTTAATTTAAATTAAACACCATCAGACTCACTGGTACAAGTCCCTTAATACAAAAATAATTTAGTACATTTTGTAACAGTGAAGAAATCCTTAGAGTCGGTAACCTTACAAGGAAAAAGAACTTCAAAACAGCTTTTTTTTCTTTTCAAGATATTCATGCATTTTCCTCTTCTTGACTCTAGTCCCTTTTGCCCTGCTCAGAAGTTTCTCTGAGCTGCTGGCTGACCCAGCCATGTCAGGAGCACACACTGCACTGCACACTTTGTTGTTGCTTGCTCTTCCCTGCATCAAGGAAATAGTTGTTCTCCTTTGATCCTTCTCTCAGCTGCGTGACTTCTAGTTCCTTCTGCCCTGTCTGCCGTTTATAAAATAACTTATTTTGATATTTCCCTCTTTATGCTGAACACCCAGCCCCGTGTCTTTCATAACTGCAGGGTCTCTTTGGTTCTTTAGGTGGTAATTGAAGGCCTTGCTTGAGACCAAAGAACAAGAATTTAAGTTGTTGAGGGCAATTTATCTGCATGAGTCCCATTAATGCGAGTGGAAGGTAGGTGGCTAAATCCCAATACAGCTCAGAGAAAATACATAGAACTGACTCTCAATCCTTCAAAAATAACACCCTGGATGTATTATTAATTGTATAGGCTGATTCACAAGGACAGACTTGTTTAATTTTGGAGGCTGTTTTATGTGGGTTTAAAATGAAAAAGGGCAATTTGCTGAAGATTAAATAAAAACACAACATCAAATCAACAGAAATACATCAGAAAATAAATGTACCTAGATAGCTTTAATATTCCTGTACACTCAGAAGCCAGAACTTCAATATTTGTACTGTTGAGGTTATTTGTCTGAATATTGACGAATTCTTCCTGCAATGGTAGGAATTGGCATGCTGAAGATTACCAAGGACAAAAAACATTTAAAAACTTTTTTTTTTTTTTTAAAGTTAACAGTGGTGGATAAGGAAAGTTTTAAAGAATAGGTGTTGCATTTCTGAGCTATTTGTTTTCTATTATCATTAATTATTGACCTGTCTATTTGCCATTTATGCATTGCCCTACCTTTCATTCTTGCCTTCATTTGTACCTCTTTATTTTGTCTCCTGAATTTTTAATCAGCTTACATCAAGTTTTTCCTCCTCTATTTTGCATTCACATCCCTATTCCAGACCATTAAGCTGTATGATCCTTTCTTAATCCAATTGCTACATGGAGACATGGCGCAAGGAGTCCAGTGGCAACCAGGGGATGCAACAGGTTGTAAAATAACCTTTCAGTCACAACATGTGGCACGAGGCCAGAATGGCTTAAATTGGAAAGAGGAAGCCCCAGAGAAGATCAGAGCAAATAAAAAGCTCATGAGTACCAATATATATCCAGGCTTTGTTTCATTATGCAAGTGGCAGGCTTTCAAGTGTCATGACTAGCTACAGAATACATTTCTGTGTCTCCAAATACTTAATAATTGCCTCTTAAATAATGATGAGGAATATGCTACATAGGCTCTGTATTTAGATGGAACAAATAGCTTTCACCATTTCTGTGTGACATGGGCTTTCTGATGACTGTGCTATCACCTGAACTCTTTACAATGTATTTTCTCTTTTATTTTTTTGTGATGCTAAGCAAAACCATTGAGTTATTGATCACAAGTGGTGTCCAAGGCTCCATCTAGGAATATAATGTGTAGAGATCTATGAAAATGTGCTTTTTTGCAGCTTCATAAGAAATCCAAGAAGTGAGTGAACAACTGGAGACATACACTAACAGAAGGCATGGGCAACAGCCAGGACAGGATCTCCAGGCACTCCATATGTGGACTCTCTGTTGCCTACAGCAAATAAACTTTTGAAGCCAGCAGTGGTAGGAAAGCTGACAGAATGAATTAAAAAGTGTCAGCAGGGAGCCCAGTACTGCTGTAAGAGAGGTAACAGGCAACTCCCTGAACTCTGGGCAGGACAGGTAGTAAGAGAGTTGCCAGTGACAGAGAAAAGCAGTAGCAGATAGGGATGGATATGCAAAAGGCACCTTCAAGGTCACAGAAGGCAGCAGCAGAGGACAACTGTAATTACTGCAACAGTCATTTCCAGGAAGGCATGAAGGAACAGCTTCCCTTGAGGGATGATGGAATAACAAATTCCTGTATGGAAGTAGGTCTGGAGCAGAGGACAGCCATGAACGTATGGGGATGATTTACTGGAAACATTCAGGAGCTGTCAAGTGACTGCCAGAAAACACATCAGAAGACAAATCTCCAGAGAGTGGATGACAAGTGGAAATGTGGCTCTAACTGGACAAAATGCAAGTGTGCTGCATTTCCCTAGAAATTCCTGAAACCCCGTAGTTAGGCAATAGAACAAATTTTCTGTAAAAAAAAAAAAGGAATATAAATGTTCTGAACACACTATACATCTATTTAAATATTAAAAACTGAGAAAAAAGATGCCAACGCTTGGCATTCATGAATCTTTATCTGAAATTTCAGCAGCCTACAATCAGCAAAACGCATTGTTGTGCGCCAGAAATGGCTTCTGGTGTGTAGTTTTTCTATACGTCATTCTTAACACCACTGTCTATTTTCTCATGTTTTATTATTTACTCTGTGAAGTGCAAATTTCTCCTTCTCCTCTGAAAGTCTTGTCACAAGTATACAGACACTTCAAGATATAAACTGATATCTTTCTACACAGTTCTATTATAAGAACTTGAGCATCAGCCCAAATTACCTGTCATCAGCTGTTCAAGTCTTCTTTCCATTACTGACAAAACAAATGAACAGCTGCTTGCTCCACAAACCTGTGCACTGGAAAAAAAAGCACACCAATAAAAAAGGCTGTAAACAGCAAGCAAAAAATATATATAAAAGTTCTAGATGTAATACCAAGACGGTTAAGCTGCATTCCCAGCTAGCTAAACAGAAGAGTCTTCTGTAAGAAGCTGTTTCATATAACACTCTGATGTATAAAAGCCTTTCAGCAGCAGCTGCTCTATAAAGATGCAAAAAACCAACTTAATTCTTTGTGGATATAAGTCTATGGCAAGGTGTTTTTCCTAGGTACTGGAAAGAAAGTCATGCAAGTCATTTAATTCCCAAATACTAGGGCATGAGTTTCTATTTATCTGGGACTGTATAAAATTTTAAAAGTTGACTAAATTTTGAAAGATTGTCATATCATTTCACTTCATTCCTGTATAAAATGTTATGAAGAAAAAGGAAAATGTGCTTCTCATATAATTCTCTTCCTGCCCTTCTATCTTTTTTTTTTCTGTGAAAGAGGGAAAGCTAAAAGGAGTAAAAGAAAGGAGAGTGTCAGGTAAATAAAAATATATAACTTTTTCTGAAAAAGAAATTTAATTGGAAATAAAGCAAAGTATAAAGTTTGGAGACAAATTAAATTATTTTAACTAAATGGATGGCAGTGGAAGTGAAAATTTTATGCAATTATTTTTCATTTTCCTTATTATCATCGCCCCCTTTTTTTACCCCTTTTTTTTTGCCTTAGTTAATAATTCCTCCCAGGCCTTTTTGGATCTTGAAGCAACACTGATAAGTGCACAATGCTTCTTTTCTACCTGATGAAAACAGGTTCTGAAATTTATAGGTTTCAAAGCCAGAATGAATAATTGTGAGTATTCACTCTGTTGCTTGGGTGCAGTCTGGGCCACAAAATCTCTACTGGAATTTAACCAAGCTCATCTCTTCACTTTGCATGGTAGCACATCATTTAGATATTCACTCAAGGTAATGAGAAGCCTCTATAGCCTGAGATAAGCTTTTACAGTCACCAGCTGTGACGGTCACACAGCTTCCTCCATACAGCTACCCCCATTGTAAATAATGTGCACTTTCATTTCTGCACTTATTTTCTGCCAGTTTAAACTTTCAGCTGCTGGATATTATGTTGTGGAGTTCTTTCCCCTCCCCTTTTTTTTTTTTTTTATTTTTTTTCCTGAAATTAAATAGCCTCCTGCTATCAAATGCTTCATCTTCAGATGTAATCATTGGTTGCAACCTCTTAACCCTCCTGGACAAGCAAAATTGATTGCACTCCTCCAGTTCCAGACTACAAAGCACCTTTTCCAAACCCTGAAATGTTTCAACAGATCTTTTCCCAACTCTTTCCAAACTGTCAAGATTCTTTTTTGTACTGTATTGGGATGGTATCATCTAAAAGCAATTTCATTACCTTTTCCCCATAGCTGATAGAGGGAAATTCAGCACCTCACCCTAAGAAATGCATTTATTCATAGAATGGTTTGGAAGGGACCTCAAAGATCAACTGGTTTCAACCCCCCACCTTGGTCAACTGAAGCTCACAGGAGGGTGCGCGTTTTCACTGCTGGCTTAAAAAGGAACCTAGCTCCAGTTCAGGTATTTTAATTTTTTGGATGCCTTTAGTGAAGCAGATTAATTCTATTCATTGTGGTCACCAGGGGACAATCCAGCTGTCTAGACACAGAGGTTCAATGGGATTTCAGACACCTCAGGCATCACACCTGGCTGTTAGCTGATACTGTGCCCACAGATGCTGTGACACATCTGCCAGAAGCACGCGATGCTCTGAAACCACAAAACATCTATCTAAGTTCCATCAGAATTATTATTTTGTGAAAATATCTTATGATCTCCTCAATACATGGGATCATCTTTAAGAAAAATATTTTCCATAATGTTATACTGACTGGTACAGGTCCCTTCCAACCTAAACTATTCTATAAATTAGAATTTTAATTTTAGTTCAGTTCATACAAGAACTTTTTCCTAAGTAAGATTCATGTAACTAAAGTTCAAGGACCACAGACCTAATATTTTTTTAATGTTTTTTACAAGTTTCTGTCAGTTCCTCAGAAAAATCAGATTTGCTTAAAAATCTTGCTTAATTCAGGCAGCTCCATAGACAAGTAATATTCTTGACTGTAAATTATCCAATTCTGTAGATTTAAAATATTTAATGTTTCTGTTCAGCATTCATTCTCAGAGGTGAGAGAAAATAAATTTCATTCTTATGGATAACATATATTTACTTAATTGTGCATTTTCTCAGAGATTAGCACTTTTACCATCCATAGGTTGGAAGCTGATCTTTAAGGTCCCTTCCAACCCGAACTATTCTAAGATTCTTTAGTTCTACAATACCATAACTTGTTCATGCTTAAAGAACTTCCTGTCACCTTTGCTCTATCACCTATAGCTTTTCAAGTGAACCCTTCAGTTTTCTTTATCAGTTCTCTTCATTCTATAATACTGATTTTATTCATTGCTATCAGGTTCTATGTTTTTCCATTACTTTCTATCACAGACATCACCTCCCTCTTAGCCAGGATGACTTTGCAAATGAAAAAAGAAAAACTTCTTTCAGGGCAAAACTCCATTTCTTCAGGTATCCATCATAACTTTAAAGAACTTCCCTCAACTACCAGTTAAACTATTTTAAAGTAATTTTCTACTTTTTTTTTATGTTAGCAGCTTCTGCTTTGGAGTTTCTGTTTTATGAAAGAATGAGGAATCTGGAAATACGGCATATGTGTCAAATTATTGTGTTTCAAATTGGATCAGGTATTAACCCTTCTTGCTTTGTCTTCCCATAATTAGAGTAAACAGAGGTGTTTCAGGAGACATGAAGTAAAGGAAAATTAAAATACAAATAATTATTTCATATTGACATTTAGAAATTCAGTTATTTTCTTTGTTTGTTTCTCTACAAAAATGTTTTCTCCTGAATTATAGTTGAGAAAGTCCTGAGAAAGCGCAACCAGGTCCAGTTGTTCCTTTTATTTTCAAGCCTCAGTTTAAGCTATAGTTTCACCCTTAGAGGGACTATAGCAAAATTTATGCTTGTTGTGTTGAAATAGTGCTATTGCTGACTAAGATGACTTAAGTACAGCATACAGAACAGTTTTGGGAACTGTTATACCAAGTATAGAACCCATAACAAAAGAAATCACAATGTTTCTGATGCTCATCAATAAAACATTCACGTCCTTGATTCAAACTTTCCATAAGGAACTCCTAAAAAATTAAAACCCCATTTGACTGCATCTTTTATTGCCATGAGCTGCTATGAAGTAGAAGTTGTTAATTCCATTTTTTATAACTGTGAGCACAGCACTGAGAAGATGCAGAGGAAATTCCACACCTCGCACAAAAGCAGATGAAGTAATAATTGGCTGATTTTGGTTCTTTGGATCTTTCCATAGTGACAAGATCTGCTCTTGTCTGCCTAGAGGCAGGAGAAAGTCATTGTGGGTTAGAGCAATGAGATTTTACAGTTGCTCAACAGAGTAACTGTTATGGCAGAAATGCTTAACATAAATAATAAATTTTGCAATCTAAATTTTAAAACCTGTCAAATGCCCTGGGTTTGACACTTCCAGTTAGAAATGGATCTTCAGAACAGAACTTAAAACTCAGTAATGTGCCTGAACATTAACTTGCAGAATAAATGAGAATTAGTAATATCTACATTTCCCTCTGTCTGACAATACCTATTTCTGTTACCCGGACATTATTAGCACCTATCTCATGGCTTACAGGCCCCCTAATGAAATGACAGAACAGAAAACAGTCCCCAGGTAGGAAGATGATCTCTGTACCACTGCCCTTTAGGCCAGGTGAGTAAAGGGATTACTGTCAAGGTAACAAAGCCCTGGAAACAAGAACATTGAGAACATGTCCATAAATGTCACAGTGATCCTTTCAAAACTGTCCAAACAGTACATATTGGCCCCTACAGCTGACTAGTTTTGAAAGTGTCGTCCCTATATTGATAATCAGTAAGTCCCATTGTGATGGGGCAGACCTACAAATAAGGGCTTTCAGATTAGGTTGGATGAAGGAAGGATTTGGCAGTGAGTGGGATGTGCACCAAATGCTGCTACTTTTCTAATTGAGCCACTTGCTTTTAAGAAAGTCAAGGATCTCCCTGGTGGACATAACATGGGGTGTGCTGGAAGGATAAGGTTGAAAGAAAGGAGGCTAAAGGAGTTCAAGGCACTGTTTAGTACTTCTGAGCATTTCTGAATAAAGGGATTGTTAGCTTTTGAGTGAAGAGAATGTAGCAGTGTCACTCCTGACTCTACTGATCTGTAAGAATGTCTCTCTCCTTAATCTTGTTCTTTTCTCTTTAATCTGTATGTTTTATAAACCTTATCTTGTCTCTGACCCTAACCTGAAAGCTAATCCCTAGTGTCTTATGCCACTATGTCCACCAAACATAAAAACCTCACTCATCTCTAGTAGCATCACATAGATCAGGAATGTGCAGTGCCCATCCTAAGCCCATTCTAAAACACCCTGTTCTGTATCCACAACCAAAAGGGCTCATCTTTGGGTATTAAGGCTTCCTGGGCTCTGGGTATGAGAGGTACTGCATACATACAGACAACAAATGGTCATTAGTTTTGATATGCAGCTTGGAAAGCTGAACTAACAGTCTTTCAGCAAACGTATTTGCCTTATTATAAGAAAACACAATATAGAGTGCAATAATGTACAATAGATTATAATATTGTACAACAGTACAGTATAGAAGCCTGACTGGACAAGGCACTGATCTAGTGGGAAGAGTCCCTGCTTATGGCAGGGGGGTTGGAACTTGATGATCTTTAAGGTACCTTCCAACCTGAACTTTTCTATGAAGTCTGAGCTCAGGTGAGGCCCTTAGAGCACTAAGGCAAGAAACAGAAACACAAGGTCATCACCCACCCATCCCTCCCCCTGCCTAACCAGGCTGGGGGGCCAGCAGGCCCCCCGGCCTTTCTCCTCCCATCATGGCCCCTTGGAAAATGCAACTCACCAGTGATGTCCTGCAGCAGAGACACCAGGAGGAGCATCCCTCAG